>VMRN01000015.1:5239515-5302833 GCA_010277015.1 Poeciliopsis turrubarensis
AAAAAAAAAAAATCCCCCTAATAAGTTTGTAATACCGAGCCGGTTCCTCGCAGATCACTCCATCGCCGCCCCTCTCAGAGTTTCCTCCCTGTCAGCTTGTTTTCGTCTGATTTAGCCCTGTCGTACATCCGCAGAGACGGCGCGCCGTATGATAGAAACTCAACAGTGAGGCAAATTGGCAGAGCCACAGAGGGCGGATCGACAGCGAGAAGACAAGCTGGGAAGGAGGCGTAGAGCAGAGGAGGCAGTGTGAAAAGACACGGAGACGATGACGGAGAGAGAGGCTGTGTTGGTTTATATAACATCTCCACCGTGGTCGTTGGCATGCGTCAGGCTCGGGAGGGGGAGGTTGAGCCATCAATCACTCCATCTGTGTAAAATCACGAGCTGACTCCAATATTGCTAAATATTTATACTGTCACATACACACAGGCGTGCAGATGAAAAGAGCCATTCATTAGGGCCTTCTCAGGCCTGTCAGCCTTGGAGATGGAGATTAGAGAAGCAGCCTCCCACTGTGCCTGCGTCTCCTCTCACCGAGCTCCTCCAGCCCTATATATAGAGCCATCAGGACGATAAATATCTCCAGCATGCCTCTTTTAGGTAAACACCCAGTAAATATGGCAGAGAGGGATCGGGAGAGGCTCGGCTAAACAGGCCGGTGCGTTCGAGGGTGTGTTTTGCGAAGTCACACGGCAGGGGGGAGAAAAACTAATCGCAGTAGAGACGTGTCGTCGTACGTTGTCTACATGGAGCTGTAGGTCAACTTCGGCGCAGCGGGGATCGGCTGTGTTGTAATTGGAAATGTTGATTTTACTTCATAATCTCCATTTGAGGTCAGTCCAGCTCAGTCGGCCATGTCGCCGCGACTTTACGAATGCTTTCCCCAGCCGCTCGTTTGAACTGGAACGGAAATCTCAAAAGTTTTCAGAATTCTAGGATTTATTCACGTATGTTTTCCCCTCATTTTGTCCACAAGTTTTGAGGGAGTTTGTGGGGATTTTTGTGAGACGGACCTGAAACAACTGAGCCACGCTGCCCACCTGAACCGCGAGTGCCTGGAGGAAAGGAGGATATCAATCAGGAAAGTGGTCAAGGTGACGTGGAGAGAGCCGCAGTTCAGGTGTGAGAATCTGTTGGCAGTAAAACTGTTGATCAAGTCAAGCGGCGAGAAGAAAGCTTTTGTTTTTCAAAGAAACCCTCAGCTGTTTGCAACAGGCCCCATGCAGACGAGTCACAACCCCCCACAGTTTACATCAGCCTACTGTGAATGGCCCAGTCAAAGTCGAACCGATGAAACGAACCGTCTCGACGGTTCGTTTCATCCACCGCGTCGGGCCTCGGATCAGCGCGCCGTCCGGGCCCCAGCAACAAAAAGACATCAGCAACATTATCTTCACACTGTAATTACCCTCCCCCCCCCCCCCCGCCCCGCCCCCAAAAAAAGGTGGTGGGGGGGGGTGGAAGGGGATTTCATTTTGATTAGCCGAAAAGCTTTTATTCTCTAACTCACATCCATAATTAATCATTAAATCATGGGAGAGTTACTGAGAGGGATAGATGGGGAGCTGGGAGAAGAAGTGGAGGCGGTGGGGGGCGGGGGGGGGGGGGGATGTGAAAGGAGGATGGAGGGATGATGGAGGGAGGGAGAAAGGGAAGAGGCATGCAATTATCTGCAGAAGTTTGACATCGCCAGTAAATCCACAGAGCTGCCTGACGTTGCTAATTAAAGAAGCAATCAAAGGTCCACCTCCAGAGCTTTTTGAGAGGAAGACGAGCGAGAGGGAGGAAGAAGGGAACGGGACAGAAAACAAGAGGACGGACGTCTTCTGGGAAGAGTCAGAGAAGAAAAGGAGGGTTGTTATAATCTTTGTTATTGTTTCCATATGTCAACCTCCCTGGACTCCAGGCTCACACACACACACACGTTTATTTCTTTATTTTTCTGCTGCCGCATCCTGGCCATCACGCCGGGATCATCCCTGACCTTCATCTGGAGAGTCGCAAATAGCTGTTGATTTGCAGCATGAGGGGAAATATCCGCTCTCCGAGCCAAAGTAACGCATTAGTCATATCTGGTTAGTCATTTTCAAACCTGAAACGATGCGTCTGGTGATGCTTTTTCCACGACATCCAATCAGCGACGTGACCCCGCAGTCGTCAGGTGTTTCGGGCCTTTCGCCGTCGGACGCCCTCTGCCTGGCGGCGGCCGGCGCGTGGAGCTCGATCGGAGGGGTGGGGGGGGGGGTCTCTTTCTGTTAGCGGCAGCATCAGCCTCCCACACGTTTGCTCTTTTTAATCCACAGCCAGCCACAGAAAATTCCAGCAGCCTGCGCGTATCGCGCGAGGTGAGCCTCTTCTAACTTTCAAGGCCGCAAGGGTTGAACTCCGAGACGAAGATCTTCTCTTTTTTTTTTTTTTTGCCCTGCAAAATGCATGGAGAAACCTCTGACTGTCCAGCAAAGCCTTCATGCTCCTCCAGGAAACGATCAGCGCTCATGTTTTGGGCTCATGTTCAGAAATAAGTCAAGAAATCATTTGGTTTTAATTGTTTAAATGTTCTAATAAAAACACAACTTCAGCTACTGGAGATGTAGATCAAATAAAGGCACATCTGTGTAAATGTTAATGTCATTAAGAACTCCTTCAATGCAACTCAAAACCGAAACGGTTTTGGATGCGTGAATGCGGAAAAGTGTGTGACGTTTCTCGCATTCAGAACTCGGTGGATTCTCATTTAGTGTGAATTACTGCGTCAGTGCAGCACGGCGTGGACGGGATCACAGCGTGGTTCTGCTCAGGTGTGACGTACGCCGCGGTCGCTTTGGCAACAACATCCAGCTTCACTCCAGATTGTGAGAATCTTTTCCAGCTCTTGATTCTCTCACAACCTGTTTCTTGTGCATCTTTTTCCACTGTAGGTATTCCTTCCACTTAACTTTCCATTATCACAGCTGGATACAATTGTCCAGTCAGCATTCTGCTCTATGAAAGCCTTAAGACTATATTTCTGTTTTTAATCAAATCCTTCTCTTTTGTCTTATATAATATTCCATTTTTATGAGAAGTTCAATTTTAAGTTTATATTACGCCATAATCACCCAAATAAATAGAAATAAGCAGTTCAGATATATCACTCTGCGTATAATAAATGTAGCAGCTTCACTTTTTTAAATTACTATTGCACTGCAATGCAGCTGTGATACAGTAACAGCTTTTACAAATGATACAAATTTCAAACTAAACTTGTGTGTAGTAAAAAAAAAAAAGAAAGAAAAAAAAAAAAGATATTTTAATCTCCAGTAATACAGCAGCTGAAAATAAGAGTTTTCTGTTTTGGTTTTCGGTATTGTTATGGTTTTGCTCTGTTTTTGTTTTCACCGCGCCACAATTTTCTCAACAGCGGCAGGAGAGCGCCGTCTCCAGAGATCAAAGCCGGGACAGTTTTTTTCGTTATATATATTTTTCTTCTTCGCCTCCCTCCGGTCTCCTCTTCACCTCCTTTTTCCCCTCTTCGCCTCCCCTCTGTCTCATTCTCTTTGTGTTTCCCTCCGTCTCTCCGGGGGCACCGACCTGGGGGACTGGAGGTAGATAGAGTTAGTGTGGACCAGATTACTCTCACTCCGGGTCATCCTCTGTCAGCAGAAAAAGAGCTGAGAGCAGGACACTGACCCGCGATTCCTCCGACCAGTTTCACTCCGTTGTGCGTGTGTTAACTCACCTCCTGAGCCCTCGCTACAGTATTTCATTGTTTCGGGGGAGGATTTGTTGTTGTACTGTTCTGTCTGAATGACCCCTTTGTGAGAAAATGTCTTCACAGTTATGGTCAGGGACGTGGACGTCACGATTTGGGGGGGTTTTTTTTCTTCATTTTTTTACACTCTTCCAGGGCGGAACGGCTCGCCCGACATTACAACTGCGATCATTTCCAAAAATCAAAAGAACCGATTGGTGACCAGGACTTATTGCCGGTGGTTTCTCTTTGTCGCCATGGAGATAAAGAGCAGGACTTACTTGGTACTAGGACTGTCCCCTCGAATTTCAGAAACCTGAAAAGAATGCATCTTTTACTGAGACTGACCAGTCTGACCAGTCACAGACCAGTGCACAGAATGACCTGAAGGAACTAAATGAAACTCGAGAAGTTTGAGCTGTTGACCAAAGATATGTTTAAATATCAATCTCAAGCTTTTGAGCTGAAGAAAACGGCATCGACTGTCAAGCATGGTAGTGGCTGGATCTTATTCATGCATGTATATAAAAACAACTTTTAATCAGTCTGTTATTACTTTTTTTTTTTTTGTTGTTCCTTTTTTGGGGGGTTTCATGGCTGTAATCGAAGTTGCTAACATTATTACTAGAGTAGTAATGTTAGTAATGGGAGAGCATGCAAACGTCATACCTGGGAATTCAACCTGAAACCACGGCAGCAATGCTAAAGCAGCTCTGCTTTAGCATTGCTGCTTTAGCAATGCTAAAGCAGAGCTTTAGCATTGCTAAAGCAGCAGTAATTACTGAGCGCATTACTGAGTAGCGCTCAGTAATACTACTGAGCGCCCTTCTTCTAAACATATTGTGATTGAAATTACATGATCGTAACAGACAGACAGATGGATCATTAAAAGCTTCGTGTTAAGTGTTTGTTCTGACTGCAGCTCCGTCTCATCCTGCCACATACTGAGTTTTGTTTCAATTTATTAACGCGTGGCCCGTTTCTCTAGTTAAATATTTGTTTCTCGTCCTTTTTTTTTTTTTTTTTTTGCACAAAAGTCTCTTGGTTAGAATAAATTCCTCCTAACTTTCCTGACTTCTGGCCCGTCTCATCTGCTCAGGTTACTGTCAGTTAAAACGCACGCCGCCGTCCTCGCGCTGCCGGATTACAGAGACGGCAGCTTCTTGATTACGAGCAGCTGACATTTGGTGTGTTTTCTGAAAACATGACTAAAGTTTGCTCAGCTGCGTGTGGGAGGAAGCCTTAATATACCAGGAAGCAAACAAATATTGTTTTGTATTCTGGAGGGGGTTTTTTTATTTATTTTTTTTTAATTTTTTTTTGTTGTTTGTTTTGTTTCTCCAGGCAGCGCGGTAAGAAATGTTTAAGAGTCGACTTGTGAAGGTTTGGGTTTAAAGCTGAAAATGACTCCACAATAGGAGGTTTGTAAACAACAATGATTCATCCTCCTCGCCTCTATTACACATAAAAAGGGTGTTTGGGACAGAGTTCTGTTTTCCCAGCCAACGCCAACTCCTCCATCGATCCGAGACGACGCTGAACGCCGTGGAGGGTTTTTTACGCTGCCTTACCGCGTTAACTTGATACCTTTTCCACAATCTATCACGTTACAACCACAAACTGCAATGTATTTGACTCGGATTGCTGGAACACAAAGTAGTGGAAGGAAACGGATGGATCTTTTAGCAAATAAGATTTAAAGTCTGGGGCGTGTTAGTATTCATTCGCCGTAGTTCCCCTTTGCAGAGGAATCCTTGCATGTGCTCCCTTTGCTAAATGGGTTAATGTTGACCAGATCTGATGTGAACGTTCTTTTTGTCTTGCCACGGATTGTAAATTCATTTAGGTATCAGGGTGCCTGCGCCCCCTTAGAAAGACTTAAATGAATGCGTGTAAAACTAAGGCCTTAAAATGTCATGAATTATTTCTTAAAATATGTATGTTGGCCTTAAATATGCTAATCGCAGGTCTTAAATTTTGTATATAGTCTTGTATATTCTTCGTTTTTCTTTTTTTTTTCTCAGTTTTTTCTTTTTTTTTTTTTGCATCTTGTCCTTTTTTTAATTTATTGCCAGTCGGATGAACATTTGTCTTCACCGTTGACTCGATTCTGCCGCCAACCCGTTCTGTTCAAAAAGCTTGGCGCTCCGGGAATGAAAGCTGTGGAGCGCGTCGCCAGACGTACCATTTGCTTCTGCAAGTTTTTATTTCAGGATAGTCTTCGTAAAAAGGTCTTAAAAGCCTTAAATTGGAGTTGGTGAAACCCGCGGAAACCCCGTGCATATACTTTAATCTAAACTGTGACGTTGGAGACGTGATAGTCGTCTTGCTTGAAGCTGCGAATTGTGAAACATGCTGGCAGGAGACAGCCTTCCATATTGAGTAGACACAGTTGGAGGAACCGTTTAAGACTCTTATGTGTCGCAATAAAGCAGATTATGGAAAACGTTGTTAATCTGCAGCGTTTTCTTCGACTATCAGCCAAAGTCACTCAGATTAGCGCTGGCCTTCAGAGTCATTGGTGCTCCGGTCCTGAGGGCCTTCCATCTGTCTGTGCCCTGGTTCTCTCCTGGTCCTTCGTCCTTGGTGTGTTTTCAGCGTTCCTCCATCCGTCTCTCCGCCCTGTCCGCCTGATGTCAATCTGGCCGCTGTGTAATTGGTTGCTTTCTGGTCGGCCGACTTGTCCCAGGTGGCGTTGATTCATGGCGTTTGTAAAGGTGACGGTAGCGACTGTCCCAAGCAGACAAAGTAGAGCCGTCACTGACTGGACCTCAGCTGGCCTGCACACACACACACACACACACACACGCGCGCACACATGCATAGGTAGCGCTTTTGGCTTTGCTTGAGGGAGTCCAAGGGACGAGAGAGACGCAAGGGAAGGTCGTCGAGCGGCTCGACCGGAAAAGATGATCAAACATTCAAAAAAAAAACGACCACAGTGGGTCATTTACTCCTCACGTCTCAAAACCTTCTTTTAAAGCTGCGGCACAAATTTTAAAAAAAGTATTTACTGACAATGAAGCAAATGAAATAACATCTACTTGCTGACGTAGTTTAAAACACCTACCTGCATGCGCGCTCACACACTCTCCCTGCACACCCAGTCATTCACCCCCTTTGCTGGTGACCTGGATACACCCAGAACTGACACTTTATCTACTTAACAGTGTCACCTTCAAACACACACACACACACACACACACACACACACACAGAGGATCCTCCCAGTTTGTAAAGCATCTCCCCATGTTTGTGTCCCGATCAGGCGCCTGCGTTTAAAGGTTGTGGCTTTGTGTCTGTAATTGAAGGGAATGGTCTGGTAAAAGGATTGTAAAGAGGTCTTTTTGTGGCGTCTTGATCATAAGCCCCGACTTTTTCATGGTGCTGCCATTGACCCGCTAATTGATTTGGAGAGCATCTCATTCTGCCTCTAGTTTGACACAGTTTAATTGACTTTGCTTGCCGTAGCGTCTGTTCAGGTTGATTTCCTTGTCTTTTGTTTCCGTGCATACTTGCACGTGCGTGTGTGTGTGTGTGTGTGTGTGTGTACGTGTACTTCTGAGAACCAATTAGCATTTACAGTGAGGTTACAGTTGAGGCTGATTTCAAATTTAGGGATTACAGCCACGCTGTCCTCAGGATGTAGCCGGGCGCGCGGCTCCCCTGATCACGCCAACGCGTGCTCGCGGGGCTAACATTTGCGTCGAGGCTGACCTGTATTACAGTGGGTGTAATTGATTGTGTGTGCGCCGGTGTCTCCGTGTTAAGGTTAATTTCTCTAACTGCTGGTAAGTGCTGTCTGACCGCTCCCCCGGCGGCCTCTCCGAGCTGAAGTATTGCCACTTAGAGACCCCCTCCATGCCCCCTCCCGGCACAGGCCAGTCTATTGATCCGCTGATCAATAATTGCATCTGCGCCACACAGTGAGCACAGCGAGGCTCCGGCACTGACCTGCTGGTGCCGCACTAAGAGTCGCACCTCGGAAACGGTTGTCAAACTGCGGCCCAGCAAACATTTAAGGCTCCTTGAAGGGGATCCGGAGGCGTCCCAAGCAAAACAAGGGTTACTTCATTTACTTCACTCTCTGCAGAGAGGATGGTGTGTTGCATCCATAGTTCTTTAGCTCTCGCTGCAAATGATATTGGGTTGCTGAAGAACAGCAAATTGGTGTATTTCCGATTTTTTTTTTTTTTTAAATCATGAAAACGATTTATTTGACAGGACGACCAATTTATCTGAATAGCGTTGGAGCCGAACGAGATTTAATAAACAACAAGAAATTCTGTGCAATTTGTTACCACTTGCAATTGGGAGAAATGCGCAATATCAACAGCTCAGGGAAACTCTGAAGCTCAGTGTCCCTCCACTAAACTCACAAGAAAGGGCAAAGATTTCTCCTCCAGTCCAGGTTTCACCCTCTTCTACAGCTGAACAAAGATTGTCAAAAAAGAATATCCTTCCCCCAAAGCTGCGCGACGTAACGCAAAAACATACGGACAGCGTCTCCTCCGGGCCACAAAGACATCACGTTGACATGGTGGTGGCACCGTCGTCGCGAGTGGCCGTTTTCAGGACAGCCGGCGTCGCATCCTTAAAGCGACTGGATGAATGGGTGGATGGACGGACTGGTGATTTTGCAGCAGAGATATCGAAATATCTCCAGCATCATTTTACAATCCAAACAGCATCAGCCACTTCCAGCCTCCGCTTCCCCGTCCTCCTCCTGTTGTTTCATTCCTCTCAGGGAGCCTCCATCTTGTTTCAGATCACAGGCAATAAAGCAGCCTGCCTCTCCGTGTCGATCTCATTCCCCCTCCGACTTCCCGTTGAAGGAATCAGTCAGTCAGAGCACTCAAAACACATATTAAACAGGCATCAGCCTCTCGCCGGGGCCGAATCACGCTGTTCAAATGTTGTTCTTCCACCGGGAGCGCAGGACAACTGAAGAGATGGGATCTGCAACATTAACTTGATTCACGGCCGCGGCGACTGAGTGACACTCCATAAACCTCAGCGGGGCCCGCCGCCGGTGGCCCGCCGACAGCGCCCCGTGGCTAATGTGACACACGCTGGCCCCGCCGTCCCCCCGCTCACACACGCCGCAAGCCCTCGCATAGGCAGGCACGTACAGAGACGGAACGCGGCGCAGGAGCACACACTGTTCAGACAACGCAACAATAAAGGCTGATCTCTCATTCCAGCACGCACGCGCGCACACACACACACACACACACACACACCTGTGAATTCAGGCCTCAGAGCTGAGAATCTGGAGGTTTAACAACCTGAAATGGCACCGCTCTCTCCGATTTGCACGCTTTCAAACAGCTTTTATGGTAATGCGGGAAGAAGCTGCACAGTTACAGAGTTATTGTCTCCTGCAAGCCGACCTCTCAGCTCGCAGCGTTTCGGCGTAGGCAGTTAGCATCGGCCCCGTAGCTCCTGTGTAAATAGGTAACCTCCGCTTCTCAAAATGCCAACCTGTTCTGGCTCTCTGTGACAGTGCTGACTCCCTCCACTCTCTAACTACAGGGCTTGTCACTAGAGGTGCAAATGGAGGGGTCTGAATTGATATTTACCACACAATGCTGGCAGTGTGCAGCAACCTCACTGCGAGGTCTTTTATTTTGGAAGGGAGGGGGTTGAATTTGGTCGCGAGGACATTAAGAATACCTTTTCACTGTGTTGAAGGCGATGGAGACGCACAACAACAAATAATTAAAAAGAAAAGGCGTTACAGAACCCTTAAAATAAATGCAGTTTTTATTGCAGTAGCGTATTCCTACGTTTTTACCTTCCTTGTTATCCTCAACTGTGTGTAGCAAAATAAACTTGGCCACTCCTCCAGCCTTGTTTGTCGCGTTTCTGGTTGTTTGAAACCTTTTGGCTAATCCTGAATAACAGAGATCGACACACGTACTCGAAATGCATGTTTTCTTTTCTTTCCGGTTTTGAACATGGCCTGAGAGAAGCGGTCGAGGAACACTAGCGACGTGGTGATTTAACGTTTAGGAAGCCGTGGGTTGTTTAAAAACGAGCGGAGCTGGACGGGCTGTCAGAAGACTGGCAGTCGCCGAGCCGCACTCCGCTGCTCTTCTCCGGACTGTTTCATCTCGGTGGCCTCAGCCTTTTCTGGATCTGCCTTCCGTTCGTTTCAAGTCTGACGAAACAAAAAAAAAAAAAAAAAGCCACAAGCAGCAGACAAAGCTTCAGCATAGCTCCCAGGCCCTCGTTGTTGTGTTTGTGTCAGACGCACTCTGGCGACGACGCCACCCTGTAGAGTTGTTACTCAATTGTAATGGAAAACCACCTGAACTGTAAAGAGTTAACTCGAAATGAGTTGTGCTAGGTGCTAGCAGAAAGTGGTCATGAAGTGTGTGCGGTTGTCCTCGATGGACTAGGGACTTGGTGACCAATGGAGATGGGCACCAGTGACCCTACAAGGACAGACTGGGCTCTGAATACTTTTTGAAAGGCCGCTGGGGCTTTTGGAACGTCACTCTTTTGTGTCTCTTCCTAAAAGCGGTTCGATTAGCTTTAGGTCAGAATTCATCCTCGCCTCCCCGAAACGAGAACGACTTCGTCTCCGTCTACTTAAAACAGCAGGGCTTCTGCCTCGTCAGAAGTGCTTTACGCAACCGCACTTTAGAGTCGAAAATATCCCCCGAGTGTGTGTCACGGCGTATGCACCAGAGAAGAAACAGGAGTTTCACACCGGAGAGGAAGATGAGCGCTCAGAATGTCTCCTCTTTAGCTGACCGATGGCATAAAGATCTGCAGTTTTGTGTAGTTTTGGTGGATAGCATTTCAGGGAAGCCCAGAAGAATTTCGCGAAAATTTCATTTCTTGAAACTGCAAGGGCAAACTACCAGACTGCTGACGGCGAATCAGAGGGCGACCGCGTGCGTCTGGAGCCGGAGCTCCCTCATCCGGGTCTCAGTTCGCCAGGGAGAAAGAGGGCGACGGCTCAGATCCACTTTGTGGCGCGAGTCGGACTTTCTAATCACATCGTCAACCTTGTGAGTTGAGGACATTAAATGTCAGGGGACGATGGGAGCATCCGTGATTGATGAGTTTGTTTCTGTATGTACCGTTCTGTCTGTGTGATCCCACAGCTGCCCTCGGGTGAAAACCTTGTATCTCTAAATGTCATCTCCTCCCAAGCAAAAAAAAATAAAAAAAAATAAAAAGTTTTGGTGTATTACAAAGAGTTGAGAGGTTTTTGGGGGACTTTACCTGGTGTCATAAACCTAGAAAGCTCCTCTCCCTGACAAGGAATTTGATCCTATTCTCACCTGTTGTAAATTAAGTTCAGCTTTCAGCAGCTTAGTGGTGAACAGAGGCCCCCACCTTTTTTTTTTTTTTTTTTTTCTAAATGTCTCAAATCAAATCCCCTTTTTTCCTGCATAGATTAGCCTACAAGTGTCTGAGCCAGGCGCTGTTTAAACAATGGCATTTCTAACACTGTTCCCATCACCTTGGAAACGCCATGGCAACCTGTGATGTGAGAGGGCACAGTGTGGCTCAATTAGCAGCAGCTGTATCTCGCCGCGCTCCGGCAGCAGCAGAGTATCTCCATATTCTCCCTGCTTTCAAGCCTCTAAGTGACACAAATATGTGAAGTGTTACATCGCCTTTAATGTCACTTTAGGTTCCCGTGATTTTTTTTTTTTTTTTTCCCCCTCTTTCCTCCCATCATATCCCGTCTCATGTTGATGCGTGCGTGCATGCATACACGAAGCAAGTGGAGCAGAGATTCACTAACCAAAACCCACAATTGAAAAACCTCCAGTTTTTTGCTAAATTTTGACCTGCTGGTTTCGCTTTTAGCTTATCCATATTTCTCTTTAACATTAGCAAAGAATCAGTTGCTCAAACTGTTTATGTTATGTGCAGAGGCATCGCACTGTGTGTGTGTGTGTGTGAGACACAGCGGAGTTGTAAAATAAGGTGCCTCTGCAAAAAAAAAAAAAAGGACAAACATGTATCAAATTTTTTAAGTTGCGTTTTGCATCTTAATGTAGCAATTAGCACGGTTAGCATGACTAACTCTGAACACCTGTCTCTGGGCTTATTCCAGAGAATAGACATTTGCACCTTTGATCTGAGACTTCCAGGTCCGGCGTAACGTAATCGGAGGACTTGGAAGTTTAACCATCGCAACCTTGTTTCGCTCCATTTGTCCTTCCTTTCATCTGCTGACGAACAAAGAAGTGAGTTCTCAAACTAAGGGGCTTCCCGACATTTACACAGCTTCTTTCACATCTTGGAATAACATCTTACAGATACTGAAAATGACTTTTGAGTTTTCTTCTCAAAGTAACAACTTCCATACTGAAAAGCGTTGTTAGGGTTACGGTACATATTAGCTCTCGGATATGGCTCGTTCTCTGGTGCACAAAAGATGAGATTTTTCACCATCCAACGAGCCAATCACAAATCAAAATAGTCCAGCTCTGGTCACTAGTCAATAGTTGTTTTTTTTTTCTCTTGATCCATTTCTAGCAGTCTGCCTTCTTGTTTCCAGAGGAAGTCTTGCTCTCTCTCGCTCTCTTGCTGCTTCACTGACCCTCAGACAGGTCTGGACAGGCTTTCCCTTTAAATAGTTTCTTACACCTCTGTCCTTCCTCTGACTTTACCATTAAGCTCCACACTGACACTGAAAATAGCTAATGGTGAATGCTTTTCTTTAGTAACAACTTCCTTAGCAAGTAGGGAATGGAAAAAGGATCAGATTGTGAGAGTTTCTGACTCAAAACACACTCAACAACTTACCAGCTCTTGTTTTATTTCTGTTCTGGTTTTCTCTGAACGACTCTTCAAAACTGTAACATGAATGCTTTTGTCTTTCACTAGGTATTGTGTCCAAGTCCTTCGAATGCCGTCTGAAAGGCCAAGGAGCAACATTTGTGGAGGCCGACTCTGTGGAATCGCCGGAGCACATTAAAGGCTCGTCTGAGGCGTCCAGCCACGAAGAGGCCGTCCAGCAGGTCATCATCATCCAGGGATACGGTGAGGAGGACGTGGCCATCGACCAGGCCCTGGAGGAGTCGGCCGCCGCCACCCTGCAGACGCTGGCCATGGCCGGCCAGGTGGCCGAGGTGCTCCACATCACAGAAGACGGACAAGTCATCGCCTCGGGCCGGGAGGTGGCCTCGGCAGGGGCCCACCTGGCTGGAGGCAGCACCCAGTACGTGGTGGTGGAGTCCGGGGACGGCAGCAAGGACTTGCATGCGGCCGCGGGTCAGAGCCACATCGTTTCCGAGTCGTCCACCGCTCTGGACGCTCTGCTCACCGCCGTCAGCGAAATGGGCCATCAGGAGAAAATGCAAGGCGAGGCGACCGTCGTTCACGAAGTGTTGGCCCCCGAAGCCGCGGAGGACGCCCACGTCGCCGTGGACATGAAGCAAGAAGAGCAAGAGGAGGTGCAGGTCATCCAGGAGGCCAGCCACGAAAACATGCAGGAGGTGCTGAAGCTCGCCGCCTCCCAGATGATGAAGGAAGGCCTTACCCAGGTCATCGTCAACGACGAGGGAACCCATTACATCGTGACCGAGCTGGAGGACTGCACCCTGCAGGTGGAGGAGGCGGTGTACGGCGGTGCGGCCGCCGGGGACGGCGAGGCACAGCAGGCGGAGCAGCAGGCAGGAGAGGAGATGGTGGTCTACCTGGACGGAGCTTCTCATAACATCGTCCTGGAAGGCTGAGGCTCACAGCAACCACAGTCCCCGTCTCCAGTTCTTTTAAAGACCGTCTTCAATATTGTCTCCCTCTTCCAACTCAGTGTGAACATTATGTCTGTTTTCTCAGATGATTGGAGCTATGCAACAAAGGAGTTTTTTTTGGTGCTACTCCTGTCAATGGTGACCGCCGCCAACGACGCATTTACGCCCGAACAACTTAAGCAAACGTTTAAGTATTCTTTCTTCCGGAATATGTTTTCAAAGCGCCTAACATATGGATTTTACGTTCTAGAGTAACTACATGGTTTTGGTTAATTGTTGGCGTGAGTTTGGTTTTGGAGGCAAATATTTGATTTTTCTTTGTCTCGAGTTGGTTCCTTATCACCGTAAACAAAACAGCAGTGATAATTTAGCATTTTCTTCCCATGTTCTCCAGCTCAGTCAGGCTCTTTGCTTTTAGAAAATCTTTTGTTCGATGTAATTTTTGACAATAAAGATTGTCTAATTTTTTAATCCATGGTTTTTGGGGGGGGGTTATTTGTTTCTACCAAACTTCAGACATCAACATTGATTCTATAGTCAACACTTGTATATTTTTCACAACTCTTCTCTAGTCATTGACCACAGACATGAAGGTAGAATAACAAAATTATGCTTGTAAAGTGGAAAGGAAACAAAGATTGTTTCCTTTTTAAAAGACAAACCAAATATAAAAAGCATGGTCTTCTTCACTCTGACACCCCTAAATAAAATCCATACAACTTTTTCTTTCCCATTCACTATTATGCTCTACTTTGCGTTGCTCTGTCATATAAAACACAGTAGTGTTCCAGCAACACACACACACACACACACACACACAATGACTGATGGCTCCCATCATGTCTTCCGATCACCAGCAGTCATTACCTTCACCATTATCATTATCGTCCTCATGATCACCAGCATCCACATCGTCGTGCTCTCACCCCACCACCATTCTCTTCTAGGTGTTCAACTCACTCTTCCCGTCTTTTCTCTCTTTCTCTTTTCCACCCACAGCATTTAGCACTGGAGGGAGAGTCGATACTCATTTAGGCTCCAACTTTCTAATGGTTAGAGTGGGAGAGAAAGACAACGGCCAGTTGCTAAAGGTGGAAGGGAGGAGAGGGAGGCGAGAGTCAGCACGGATACACACAAAGGGCATCAAAAGATCATCCGTTTAACACACATACACACACCCAGGAAAGTGGCGGAGGGAGTGGGCAGGAGAAGCGGATCCTGCAGCAGAAAGGCCAGAGAGGTGGGAAAGGGAAGCAAAATCTCGAATCGCGCGGCGAGAGGAACCCGTCATTTCAGCTGACACCTGCACAGCCTCGGGCCGGACCCACTTTTTCTCCTCTTCCGTTCAGCTAAAACTGACACGTCCGACATGTGAGCATCAAGAAGAGCAGCGTCCGCTATTCAGTTGACGTCTACGTGTTATGATGACGTTCAGTCCCGGCTCGACTCCGGACCGGTCGGAAATTCAAAGCTGACCCCAAAGCAGCGAGAGAGTTTGCAGCCAATCCCAGTTTCACCTCGATGTTCGGCCCAAACATTTCGTTTTATGCAAAGCCATGAGTGTTCAGACGCCTTTGACTTTTTTCACATTTTGGCAAAGCAGTGCCGCAGCATGACGCCACCACCACCATGTTTCACCGGAAGGACTCTGTGGTCTGACTACTGTTGCTTACCGTCACGCATAGCAATTCACATGCAGGCCAAAACATTTCATCGTCTGATCAAAGCACCTTTTCACACCCTTACATGGCTTTCTGCATGACATTTCCATGTCGCTAAAAAGTTACATTTTGGTAGAATGTTTGCATAGTTAGCATGTAGCCTGGACTGCATGCTAGAGGCAATTGGTTGCGCCGGCTTTTGAGTTGATCTAGTGTGGTACTTAAATGCAATGCTCAGTCAACCAATCAAGTTCATTTCTGTAGCACATTTTAACAGATAAAAGCACAAAAATGCAAAGACATAATAGACACCACACAGTAAACCAGTAAACATTACACTTTGTCAAGAGCCATTATTTATGGTTCAAAAGCAACTCTTAACAGGTGGGGTTTTAGCCTTGGTTTAAAGGAACTCGCTGTTTCGGCTGTTTCGCAGTTTTCCGGAAGTGTGTCCCAGATTTCTGGTGCACAAAAGCTCAATGCTGATTCTTCACGTTCGGTTCTGGTTCTGGTTCTGGTTCTGCTTCTGGCGCTGCATGTTTTAACTCCAACGAGAACAAATGCGAGGACATGTTGGCAAAGCATAAAAGGCACATGGTCTGATATTGATGATAAAGTATATGAGTTGTTTTTCACATAACAAGCATCAATGTTTCCCCCACTGTACCCACAATAGGAATGTGCGTCTGTGCTTGTACATAATTCTGCGTATCTTGTCTGAGGGATTGTGTACTGTACCATGTTCACTTCCCCTGGCTGACCCCCCCCCCCCCCCCCAACCACACACACACACACACACAGACACACAGTGTTTCTCTGTAATCAGGGCTGGATGGGCTCATTATTAACTGCGGCAGGCCACTCGTGTGACATGGAAGAGGGAGAAATTAGCAGCTGTCATCCAGCGATGAGTTCATTTCCTGACAGGCCTCTGCTCTGAAGAATCCTGCTGCAGACGACCAGACAGCTGATGGAAACCTGCCGCCGGAGCTTAATTGGAGAGCCGGAAAAGGCCAGGAGGGACGTAAGGGGGGGGGGAGGGGGGGGGGGAACGGGGGGGGGGGGGGGGGGGGGGCTGAAGCTAGGATGCAGAGATGAGAAGAAGAAAATAAAAGAAAGAAGAAGAAGTGAGGTGAGGAAGAAAGTAAAGCGTGAAATGTAATGTTTAGGGTGCGTATCCTGTCAAAAGGGAAGCAGAATTTTGACATTCTTCAGCGTTTCTCTTTTGTTGTCGTATTTACTGTAACGGAGGCTGAGGAATATTTGTAGAGCTGCCTGGCGCCTTAGGAAAAGAAAAACATTAGTTGGGTCTTTCTCATGTCTTAGCTTATGAAGTTATTAAGCTGTTGTGAAACATCCAAAGAGCCACTAGTGGAAAGCCTCTGAGATAAACCAACATGTCTGGTGGAATATTTGTCTAGTAGAAAGATTTAGATTTTTAGATTCCAATTTTTAGATTTTTAAACGGGAATGCCTAAAAATATGTTTTATTGAGCCATTACCAAAACATGTGTCAACAGGACCCGGCATTTCCCATCGACTCTGAGCGGCAGAAGAACACCGCTCCGTAAGAAACAACCAATCAGAGCCAGGGGGAGGGTCTTAGTGCTTTCAATCAGCAGCAGAGCTTGCCATAAGTGCTAATGCTAGTTAGCTTGACTGACGACGACGGATAAACAAGTCTCCCGAAACGGCGAATAGTTTCTCTCCTTTGAGCAGCCTGTACACAAGCATGTTTGGCAGCGCTAATACTTTCCTGCCGCTGGCTCTGATTGGTAGTTTCTGCTCAGCAGGGATGCATTTCTACAGAGTAATAGTAGCTTTTTATTTTTTTTTTACAGTTTCGCTGTCTCATCATAATGTCACGACACGGCGGCAGTTTTAACAAATATGTCAAATATATACGTAAATAAAAACGCTTAGTAGCTTCAACATATCCACTTCTCATTTATGCGCTACTTTGTCTTAGTTTCGTGTTTACATTCGTGGTTTTAAGGTCATAATCTAAATGAGAAAAAGAATCTGTTCTGTTTGGACCACGGTCTAATTACCGTTGCTCACACAAGATTTCTAAAAGTTTCTTGCTGTCAATTGACAAAGTGTGAAAATAAGTTCAGGGGGTGAGACTGCTATTTGCAGGGAAACTAACAAAACAAAACCCCAACTTGCTCTCCGTCCTGAGGGTTAGCGCTCGTCCTTCTTACGGGGACAATAGACGGCGACAGAAGTGCAGGTAAAGGTCTCCCTCTCTCCATTTCTCTCCATTTCTCTCTCTCCGTTTTCATGAGCGTGATAAATATGGCAATTCTGTTCAGCCGCCATCTCTGGAAAACATATCTGCCCCGGGATCATTTTCCTAATGTCCCCACTATTAGTTCTGGCTACCCCGTGGCAGTATTAACATGCTCTGTTTGGGTGTGTGTGCGTGTGTCTCTCTACAAGAGACGGACGGAGTCCTCGGGAGTTTCAGGTGCAATTCTATTAAACCCGACTTGTTTGTGTATTTCCTGTCCGTCTCCAGCTCGCTGCGCTGCTCTGCTCCCGTACGCCCCGCGTCAACAGTGGGCCAGTCGTGGCGCGTCGGAACCCCGGCGTTTGTTGTTTGTGTCGTTTCTTGTATTTTTGCGGCTATAAATCGATGGCTGTTGAGAGAGGCTGCGGTGGAGCGCCGGGGAGGCCTGGGTTCGGGTTCTGGTTCGCCTCCTCCATGGGAGTTGTTATGGTGAAACAAAGATGGGGGACATTTGAGGGGTGAGCCCTGCTTGAGTCTTCTCCCCTTCTCTTACTTTTTGTGCGCCTCTGCATTTGTGTCTTTGATCATGTTAATCCCTGCCTAGCCGCCCCACCACTCTCCCCCACCTCGCACACACACACACACACACACACACACACACACACACACACACCTCCATGCTTGACAGAAAATTGACAACCCACTCCATCCGAGACCCCGCCTCCGGAACGGCGAGCGTTCCTCGTTCCCGCGCTGAGCCGCCTCAATAAAGGAGTAAAATAAAGGAAGCACTTCGGGGAGGCGGGCGTTCCCATTGACAGTCTGCAGCACTTCATTAAGGAGGCGCAGTGATTGAAAAGGGATCTGATTAGCCGCTCATGGGGAAATAGCAACGTTTCAGCCTTGAGCCGCAAACTACTGTAAGTGCTCTTTAATTAGCCTCACAACACCGAGAAATAACACTTCAGATCATAAAAATAAATAAATAAATAAATACATACAAAAGAATTCAAAACAAAAATGGATGTGAACGACAGAAACAGAAAAAGAGTTACTCTCCAGAGAGCGGATCGGTGGGAGGCCGAATCCCCGCTACGCCTTTCCAGAAGCGTCGCTGCTGCAGGGCTGCCGCATAGACATTGATACAGCCTCCTGTTTCGCTTCCCAATTCAACGCTGCAAGAAAGTATTCACCTCCTGAACCCAGTAACTGGTTGATCCAACCCCTGGCGGCAGCAGCCGCTATTTGGTGCTGGTAACGATGGGAAAAGGGGATTTTGGGCCAAATCTTCTTTGCAGAACCATTTCATTTCAGCCATGTTGGAGGTTTTTCAAGAGAGGCGGATGTTGCAAGGTCGACATCCGGATCTGAGTTTAAAATGTGATTGAGTCCTGGCGAAATAAAGTTTTAATAACCATGCCTGGCAGGTCATCCAGGTTCTTGGTCTTGATTACTTTGCTTCTCGTCTGTCTGGGGATTTCTTGTGTAATCCGACACTTTTTGTTTTTGCCTTCTATCAAAATTTGTGTCACGACATGAAACGTTTCAATGCGACAAAAATTCAAAACCAAGAAACCTGTAAGTGGGTAAAAATATATATATATTTTTTCATGTCACTCAGTTTAGTTTAACAACAATAACAAAAAAAAAAAAAAAACAACAGCAAGAGCGGAAAGATGTCGACCCGATCGGGTTCGTTTGAGATCCGCACGCGGTTTGATTCACGTGCGTCGCCTCGGCGAATTCCACATCCTGAGCGGCGCCAACACATTACTCTGTTTAGATAGCAGATCTTCACTGTCAGTCTGTGATAACACCTTTCCACAGAGCTGATGCAGCCATCTGCTTCGTATCAACACAGCCGCATAGGGGTTAATTCTGTTGGTTTAGTCGCTTTAGCAAAACAAACACCGTGACAGACGAGGAGAGGAGACCCAGGATGTGATTTTTCTTGATTCCAAAAACACGTCAGGATGAAGCAAAAATCCAATTTGGCAACAAAAAAAAAAAACAAACAAAAAAAAAAAGACGCATTTCAGTTCAGCTGTAAATATTTCAAAGAATCAGAAAACGGACTGAGCCTGTAGCTGCACTCTAAATACTGGTGAATAATGCAGCTAATGGTCTCAGAGAGGTCAGAGGTCGTTGATAAAGTTTCCGTTAACTTCTCATCTTTGTTGCACTTCGTAGCAGTTGTGTAAGAAAACATTACAGGTCATAAAAATAAGGTTGTCAGCTGCTGATAGCGTAGAATAACCTTCCAGTCTATTGTCATTGGTATTGATATGATAAGAGCAGGGTGTACACCAGGCTGATAGACAGCACATTCTGCAGATGGCAGTAGGCCCACTGACTCTTGTCACAAGATAACGTCAATTTGAACAAATATGTAAAAGAAGAAAAAACTTTTTGGTTTCTAAAAGTTGCATTCTGCAGATTTTACACGATTGATGTCTGGAGGACTCGCAATCCCAAAAGCTAAGAATACTGATTTTTGTTGTTGTTGCTTTCACAAGACCTAAGTACCGTTCCTTAAGCTATCAGCACTATTTCTTGCCAAATCAGTGAAATATTACACTATTTTAATTTGGGACCATAACTCAGCTTCTATCGGTGTGCACTTTGGGTGGGAAAACCCTCCACTATAACTAGATTTACTGTTCAAATAAAGTAGTTCTGACAAAAACATTTTTCGTGATTCCAATGCTGTTTTTTGTTTGTCTGTTATTCCGAAGCACTCATTATACTAACAACAAAAAAATGAGATTAAGTTTGTATTTTAGCCTTTTAAACTAAATAAAAGGCTTCTCTCTTTTTTTGGAGAACATATTGTTCCTCAAAAACAGAAATGAGTCAGATCTTTCCCTGAGTTCACGCCAAACTCGTCGTTTTCCTCCAGCTCTCCTGTAGCCGTGTCTTTCAAAACAGGACGTAATTGCAGCGAACTTTCTTCCCAGGCACCCTGACCGTCAGCTTCTAACCATCTTGCATGGTGAATTCAGCCCCACATTTGTGGAGTGCAGCCCTGGGAGTCCCCTGGTGGCCCCTGTTTTTGCAGTAACAAGCATGGGGGGCCCCTGTGGTAAGTGCACTCAGGGGACGCAGGCTCTGATCTGGCCGTCCCAGGGGCCCTGTTAATTTCTGCTCTGCTCAGAGAGCCTCGCCACCCTCTGCTGCTCTCTTTTCCTCTTCCTTTTTTTCATACTGTAACTCTTTTTTTCCTCTTCTTCTTCTTCTTCTTCTTCTTCATCCTCCTGTCTCCCTCTCTCTCTCCCTCTCTCTCTCCCCCTCTCTCTCCCTCCCTCTCTCTCTCTCCCTCTCTCCATATGGAGAAGGTGTGCTGTCAACAGGGAACTTGGTCAGTCTCATTAAAGAGCTGGTGGAGGCTGTGATGGTGACAGAGACGTGCGGATCTGTGGCAGGGCGGTGTCATGGTTGGAGAAACAGTCCATTAACCAAACTCCTGATATTCGGTTGAAATATCATCTGGAATTAGCCTGGAGTCTTGGGGAATTTCCGCCATATTAGACCGGCACAGTACGAGGCCAAGGTGAAATCCTGAAGTGTGTAGGCTGGAAGTGGAAGGGCATCCAGCACCTCTGGCTTTCAGCGGGAATACGTTTGGGTACGCTCCTAGAGTGCATCCAAACATATGACTATAGCAGAGCATTATGAATATAAAAACTAATGAGTTTCAAAACAAGGAGGAGAGTTTCTTTAACCCACACAGGATTCAGTTTGAGACACAGGAAGCACCGGGTCGCTGAAGTGATTCCCATGTACTCACTTCATGTGTGAGGCAATTCCTGCGGCGTTTACCGTTTCTTGTCACACGCGGTGTGAAGTTGTCGGGGCCACAATAATCGATGGGGAAGCGAAGACTCGCGTTACAACACAAGTGTCCCGGCAAACACCGCAAGTTCTGGCACATTGACACATAAAATTGAAAAGTGCTGGCCCACTCAAAGCCATCGTTTCAGCCATTAGCGAAGTCAGACTTGACTCTGATTTGGGGGGAAAAGCCTTTAGACTTGACTTGGACTTGCCTCTCCAAGACCTGAAGCTTGTTTTGCACAATGAAAGTCGTCTAGATAATGAGCTAATTGACTCATAGCCAATTAGCTTTAAGAAGTCAACATCCCAACCTCCAAATGCCTCATCTACATATAATACTTCTACATAGTCAGCATTGATCCTGATAATGGCTGGCTTATGGCCACAGATGGACGCAATGGTAATAGATGTGGGTAAACTAGTTAGAAGTGACTCATTTATCCTATGTGCTGTGTCGTGGTCAACCGGCAATCAGGAGGCTGAAGTTGCTTTTATTTCCTATCGGAAAACAAACTCATCCTGAAACGTTTGATGCCGTCGCCGGGAATCGCTCAGATTCTTCTTGAGAAGGCTTTTTAACTCCGTAAACCTTTGTGTTTGGTATCTCTGCAAGAATTTGCACCACAACTTACCCCGTCTCCCCACTCCCCTCCTTCTTCCAGTGCCGTCCCTGGACCAGGCCAAGACGGGGCTTGAGCACAGCGAACCCGGGGAGGGTCAAGGGTAGTCAAGGGGGGAGGAAGACAGGGAATGCACTCGTATCATGCCGGGCGACTCCACGGGAGTGATAAGAGCGAATAAGCTGTCAGCGTGGGCGTCAGATGGGCCTTATTGTTCATATTTAGATAGAGGAACAATGGCGGGGTGTCAGGCGCCTATAGTTCATAATCTGCTGATGCTGACCAAGTGTCAGTGTGATCCATGAGCACAGAGGCTCCTGAATCCTTAAGCAATCCCCCGTAGGAATGTCATGGGGGAGAGTACAAATGGGACAGCATCTGCTGGACTATAGATAGATAGGTATAGCAGTAAGATAGAGAGAGTAGGGAGCGTAAGGAGGGCAAGAAAAAGAGCGAGAACGGACGATAGAAGAAAGGAATGATGCGAAACAAAACGCGTTGAAGGAATGTTGCCAAATCATCAACAGAGCTACATTGTTCCCCAGAAAGGAAAAGAACGGACACCTGCTAATTGTGAACGGCGATGGAGGACAGCACCTGCAAGCAGAGAGAGAGAGAGAGAGGCAGGCAGGGTAGATGGATGGATACTGGACTTAAAAGGGTGGGGGCGAAAGGGGGGAAACGGGTGAAACAGTGCACTGATTGTGCACAGGCCTTTAGCTGTGGGAGCTCCCTCCTGCAGGTGAGACAAGGAGGAGAATGGGTGTCAGATTAGAAGGAGGCCCTGAGAGCTACTTGCCCCCACAATGAAGGCTTGATTCCGGGCAGAGAGATGCCCCCGAGACGCCGGCGTCGCCCCAGAGCCGTCAGAGCCCATCAGCCACTCTTCCAGCTTGACGGAAATGCAGTCGACTCTGTCCTCACACCACCTCCGCTGTGACAGATGACAATTAAACGGGATTCTTTGATGGAGTTTTTGAGCAGATCGTATCATTCTGGATGGCGTGTGTGTGCGTGTGTGCGCGCGCGCGCGTGTGCGTGTGTGAGCCCGCTTTGTGACAGAGCTTTGAAGAATTGTAAAGAGGCATGCAAAACTGCACACACACATGCAAACTCTCAAGTCGCACATTGCTCCAGAGCTCTTAAATGTGTCACAATGAGAATGCCCCCCCTTAGGCATTCTTCATTTACTGTCACAACCATTAGACATGGAAGCGGAGAAAAATAAGAGATGGTATCAGTAACGCATGAGCTACAGTAATTAGCCTCCCGATGCAAGTGTGTGTACGCGTTTGTGTGACAGATGCTGTGTTAATACACGCACACACACACACACACACGCACACACGCACGCGCTCGCACGCTCGCACGTGTACGCACACACAGACCAGGATATTCTACATCTGCTGAGGGCTCTCATCAACAAGAGCGGTGTAAACTGGAATTACCGTTTTTAAGGCCTGAGATTTTCTAAATTATATATTATCTCCAAAGACTCACAGTCATACTATAAGCTATGTTAATGCTTCAATTAGTTTATGAGCTGACATGAGACTTAATGGGAGCCTTATCACGCCATGATTATTCCATCCAAGGCTTCAGATCTTCATTTTTTTTTTTCCCCCCCCTCCATCTCCTGCCTTATTCTTTTTGCTTCCACCTTCGCGTCTTCCCACGTCTATCCGTATATCGTGTCTAACTGTGTAGTTTTATTTATTTTTTATTTTTTCCAGCGGTATGTCGTTCCCCTAACCCGGCTTTGACGTGTCAAGAAGCTATGGGATCTGTTAATACTTGCCGTCATTAGGGGCTCGTTATCATGGCAGCCACGAGCAACTTCATTATCTTTACAGATCTGTTGTGGTAATGAATAATAATGGTATACTGATTACCAGATTGCATGAAGGCTCCATTTTGTGGCAGACTGCTGAAGTTCGCATGGAGTCGCATCTGAATTGCTGCGGAGCACCTGCAGGGAGGCAAAGAGTCGGGCTGAAGCGTTTGCTTCAGCCAGGGGTCGGCAACCCAAAATGTTGGAAGAGCCATATTGGACCAAAAAAAAAATAAATAAATAAAAAATCCGTCTGGAGCCGCAAAAAAATCTAATGCCTTATATAAGGCTTATAATAAAGGCAAAACAGGCTTTAGGCATTGGAAAACGTTAAGGATGACTGTCTTGTTTGTCCTCCTACAAAAACCATATTAAGACAAATAATATATTTCCCACCTCCCCCCCATTTTCAAACGTTCCTGCTCTGCTACGCCTGGAGCGACTTCCTCCGACGACAACTGAGCGTCTAATAACACAAGAATCTTTATCACATTAAGACACAATGAGTTTCATCGGTAGATTATTAAAGCACCGAGCTGTCTTTATGAGTCTGACGACGCAAAGCGGCAATAGCAGAACGACTGCTTGCGAACTCGACATGAAGACGATAAGTTTGTTCGATCAGGTCAGTCCAGGATTAACTGCAGTCGTTACATTCTCGTGAAGCAAAATACATAGAATCGCTTCTGCCAGCGAAGCGATCCACAGATTTAAAATGGGCTTTTGTGACACATCTTGAAGGAGTTCTGAGGTTGGAATACGGTGGTTTTTACGGCAGCGGCACGATACTCTCTTGATTCTTTACGGCCTCAAACAGAAGTAAAATAAGTCCCAAGAGCCTCAAGTTAAAGCTCTTTTACAAGCTGGGCTACAATCTGTAACACAGACAAAAGAGAGCACGCAATGGCAAATATGACATCATTTTTGCCATGATTAAAACTGATCCGGTGGATTTCTATTTTTGCGCTAGCTTTCCAAAACAAACAATAAAATGCGAGCAATAATTGAAGATTTGTTGAAAATATGGAGCCACATCAGGTTGTACATGAAACAGACGATGCATGAATGAAAAAAAAAAAAAAAAAAAAAAAAGTTTCAATCTAAAGTCCAGCCATTGTTATTTTACTGACTGTTTCAAAATATCCCTGATTGCTTCTTTGTAACAATATTTACATGCTCAGTCACATGTGTGTGTCGAGTGTTCGCTCTGATGTCGGCTGGACTGCTGCGCAACGTCAATGAATGCAGATACAGTATGCAGAGAAGCCCGGGGAGTTGCTGCGATCCGGTTCCTGGTCCCTGGATGTTGTTGCCGAGCTCACCTCGGGGCCTTCCACCGCCGGCTGTTACACGCCGTCCGCTTCAGTCCGTGATCTGCTCAGCATCAGACGTCACAGAGCAACATCCAGCACAAACACACGGCCGTGAGGGTGAAGCTTAGCACGGCGCAACGCCGAGGCTCTGAATGCTGCACCAAATGCCGCCGACATCAATGATAGCTTAGCCGGGCCTTTGAGTGCGCTCCCAAAGGCAGGGGTCGCACACTCGGTAATGAGCGAACAGATCCCGTCGCTCCTGAAGCACCCAGACACGCGGAGGAATGGACCAGCACCCATGCATTTAGTTGAAACGCGACGGCTGAAAGCACAAAAGGACATGAAAGAGTTGAGAGATAGAGTTTGGTTACTTGGAAAAGTTTTCACAGCGTTTGAACCCTCCCCCCCTGCTCCCCCGTTTTGGATTTTTAATCCCGGAAGAAAACCTGATAGAGGCAGCAGGAGACCTGAGAAATGGCTCAGATCAAAGCATGTTTATGTGGCAGAATGGCGTAGTCAAAGTACGGACTTAGATCTGGCTGAGAGTCTGTGGCAAGGCTTGAAAAATGACTGTTCGCAGTCAGATCGATTGCTTTTTCCAATCGATCTGACTGAGCTTGAGCTAATTTACGGAGAAGATTGGACAAAACATTTGCGATGTCAAATGCATACGTTAAAAGACATTTAACCTGTGGAAGTGCAGGAAAAGAGATGAATACATTTTGAAAACTGATATATGTTTAAAACAGCCTTGGTCTTTTTCTTCCATGTTTACAGTTCCACCTTACTTCACGTTTGATAATCTAATGTAATGCGACTGAGGATGTTCCAAACTGAAAACTTTCACTGCGTCTGAACAATTTCACAAGGACCTAAAAGACAAAGTCAAATTAAGATTTATGAAAGCAAATTTAGATTCAATTCCAGTTCTGAGGAGGTGCTTCTTGTGAATCTGTGTCGGTTTGTGTGCAAAATCTAGAACAACAAGCCAAAAACAGGACACGTTTTAGTGTTTTCCGTTGTCTTTTTTTTTTTTTTTCCGCCCGGTATTTTAGGATAAAATATTTCAAATCAGTTTCTCTTCACTAGAAAACTGAGTCACTGTGTACATACTTTCCCATATTTAAAAAAAAAACAAAAAAAAACACTCAACATGATTCCTCTGTTCTCCAACTCCTCTAAACACCTCTTTATCGGGAGTGATCGCGTACTGACAGGTGCGACGCCGCCGCACCGCTGACACCAGCGTGGTCACGTCCAACATGCGTCACATTTCTCGTGAACGGCTGAATGGAAAAAAAAAAAAAAAAAACACGAACTCGGGCTGCACAAAAGCGGCCATTGAGTTCTCGGGACTCGACGCTGGGCCTTTAATTGAATGAAAGCAGGAGGCTGTGGGTGATCTTTGATACACATTCCTTCTTTTGCCCCGCAGGGTGAAAAGCGAGCCGGCGAACATCTCCACACGTCACGCGTCTCACTGAACTCTGCGTCGCCGGCGTTGGACTCGTTCAGGAAGAGGCGTCGCTCTCGAATGCTCGTGTCTCGACAGCACACGTTAGGAAAAACACGCTTTCCGCCCCTGTCTGCGTGTGCAAATATAAATGGTGCCGACGAAGTTGAGATGTGTGTGTGTGGGGGGGCGGGCCAGGCCATCTGCCGCAAGACTCCGTGTTCTTCTTGACGCTGAAGATAGCTCTGCATGACGGTGGCGGCCTGTTGTCATGCAACCGGATCGATTTGGCTCCAGTCGCACGTCTCCCTGGTGGTGCTGTGTGATGTGGCCGCGTGCACGTCCGAACAGCTCGCTCACAAAGCAGCTCCGCTGAGCGCGAGGCAGAAAGTTCACGATCGACTAACGCCGTTCAACTCCCCCGGTGAGCACCGATCGAGTGGTTTGGTTGAATTAAGTTGATTTTTTTTTTTTTTTTTTTTTTTTTTTAAACAAAAAGAAAATGGTGCAGTAGCAGTAAAAGTGTACCTGGCCTAATTAATTCAATAAACGAGTTTTGGTTTAAACTCAAAACTATTTTGAGATTGATCTTGGTGATACACTGTCAGATAAATTCACCCTGAATGTATATCAAGCCAATGCTATTGCCTCAGTTAGATTAAATTAGTTTGTAAATATAGGTTGCATTCACATCAGCCCTGTTTAGAGCAGTTTGACTGAACTGCAGCTTAAAGGCTCAGTTCATAATTGAACTCAGACTAAAAAAAAAAAAAGGTTAACTATGGTGCAGCTAAAAACCTTGGTCTTGGCTCAGTTGAAGTGAACCAAGACCAAGACCTTCAAATACTAATGTGAATGCAAGTGGATCAGAGAACCGGACTCTGATCCAGACCTGTACTGCAGGGCATTCTGGGTAAATACACACACAAAGCAACCACGCGAGTCTACTGCTAGCAAAATTCTGCAGAGTTTAATTTGTAAAACATTTGAAAACCATTTTCCTTCTACAGGTCAATAGTTTAATGCTGTTATAAATTCAAGGAGCCAGGTTGTGCACGCAGACACTGAAACTTCTTCTTTGCAGGACCCAGGCCTGCTTTGTGCCTTCAAAAGCTGTGATCGCACTCGGTCCCTGAGCTGCTTAATGGCAATACACCTGAAATGTTACCCGAGTCAGGAGAAGAGCCTCTTGCCTCAGCTAGGTGTGGCAACGATCTGCGACGGTGGCCTCAGTCATCACTTCAGGCAAAAGAGGACGGTGGGAGTGAGGGCCCTGGAGAGCGCCTGGTGGAAAAACAGTGAGCCGAGCACCGGCAGCAAGAGCTACAGAGGAACTACAGAACATCCTGTGCACTGGAGGTGGCTGTCAGGGAGTTCGCTTACCGCCTCAGGGTCAACTTCAACATTCTGACTGCCGGTCAGCTCCGAACCTCCATCGCGGCGCCATTACTCTGGTCGGGAAAACACAAGTGACTGAGCACTCCAGCTGTGTGATCAGGCAATATTTGCATCAGACTATAAATCCTTCAATCGATCACAATATTTGTTTCTAAAAAAAAACACACAAAAAAAACAAGTACATGTGGCAGTTTGCTGACAAAGATGAAGAAACTTCCTCTACATTGTGAAGACACACAGTTACACAGTGCCTTGCAAAAGTACTAGTACCACTTTCTAACATATATCACAAGCACTGTGTGTATTTAGTGAGACTTTATGTGATGCGCCAACAGAAAGTCGAGCTTTGAGGTGGATGGAAAATATATGTTTTCACTTAAACGAATCTGAAAAGTGGGGGGCGCACCTGTATTTAGGTTAAGAACCCGGATTGTGACAGAGGATGCGGCCCTAGATTTCTCAACTAATATCAAGTGGCCCAATTAAAAGTACCCAGCTAGGTCTGGCTTAACATTATAAAACAGAAATAGTATGCAAATAGTATACTTTACCATCAACACGCCCTGGTGGGGATGTTTTTCGAAGCAGAAGCTCGGATGTTTTTCAGGGTTGAAAGGAAAATTCTCAATACTGAGAAGAAATCTCAAGACCTGGGTGGAGGTTGTGAATACGTCTCAAAGGTCGCCTCATTGCTCTCTACATCTACCATATACCTTTTCTTTCATAGACTATCGTGTGCATCTGTTGGTAGTTTCTTTATTGCCTGAGAAAAAGTAATTGACCGAAAACCTGCTGATCTCTTAGTTTGAAGCACCCACAGTCAGATAAAATACGTAGATGATTATTGTTTGACAGTCAGTCATGACGGCGATAAAGGAGCTTTCTCACCAAAAGTAAAACATGCGCTCAGCTGAATAATCCCACATCAACACATCTGGACACTTCAGCAAAAAAAACAGAACGACTCTGAAACAACTCTCCTGCCAATTCAAAAGAGCAACTGAAGTAAATGATGGATGTGCCCTCCTGAAAACTGCAACGTATTAGTCGAGGCGACGTTTTATTACGTAATTGAGTGCAGTTCCAGCAGGCTCTGTAAATGAGGAGCGACAGCAGGCGTTATCGTGGCGCGCCCCTGAGTAATAACGCTCCAAGAAGGTGAACCCGCCACCGGCAGCAGCGTTTGGACGACCGCACAGCCGCAGAAGCCGCTTCATTTCCCAGCTCTCTTCTGCCGGAAAGGGAGCAGGCAGTCTCCCACTGAACGGCTGCCGGTCCAGACGGTTTGCGTGTCACCGCTGGCGCATGCAACACCTTGCTGTCAAAGGCAAAAACAAGCACAGTCCTGGTGAGAGGTGTAATCATGTTCGGGGCAATTAGACAGGTTTGTTGTTCTCTGCAGCCATGTTATGCACCTGTGGGATGCTGATTGACTCAACAATCTAATTAGGTTTCGTTATGTACGGCTTGGCAACGTGTTACAGTCAGCAGCGAGGCTCTTACGGTATAGCGGGCCGCCCCCGGCCTCGCTGTGTTTTGTTCTTTAGCTCTGAACCCCTGCGATTTCCTTGTGAAACAAAGAGACACGCGTTAAAAGGGTTTCATTGTTTCATAATGCGGCCTTTTTTTCTTTTTTTTTTAAACAATAGAATTCCACATCAAGATAAGGAGAAGGTATATCAGCCAACTCTTGGTTACGGGGCTGACGACGAAAACGAACGGGCAAAAAACAGGCAAAATTTGCTTTGAGTTTTAAACAATATTTCAGGTTAAACAGGGTTTATTTGCTTGTTTTTTTTTTTATGGGTGAAAACCTTAAGTTATGAACATTTTCTGTATTTCAAGCCATTTTGGAAATCTCAGAACATGTCGCATCTCTTCAAGACAACAGAGCAGGCGGGTTTGTTTGAGAAATCATTGAAATTCCTTGGTCAGAAATCTGCCCTCTCAGATGCACCTTGCTGACCCCGCTAACCAGTTCAGTCTCCAAGCTGCTAACCAACCTTTCTAATTACCAGTAGATGGTGGTAGTCTCAACTTTTACCCAGTGTGTTGGCTTTTAAATCGGATCCTCACCACATGTTGACGATGTTTATCTTAAACATTGACACCTGATTTCAGCCAACGCGCTCTCCAACATGTCCGACTTGTTGTCGCTTCCTGCAGGTCAGCTTTGAGGCGACTCCGACAGCCTTTGGTCACGCTGCGTTCAACGCGTTCTCGCTAGGCCAGCTCGGCTTGAAGGGCACGAGAAAGTATTACAATCAGATCTCCAAAAAAACCAGTATTACAATCAGTTGATCCTGTGCCACGAAACAAAAGCCATTCTCTGTGAAACGTTGCTCCACCTGAATGAGTTTGATATCGGCTGCCATCCACAGGGTTCTTTTTGAGAAAAGTAAACAACAGACAGCAAAAAATTGGGCCCGCATGACAGATAATCCCAGCTGTTGCAGAGAGGAGAAGGATCCGGAAGCGTGACCCCGTCTACGGAAAGGGATGGCGCACCGAGAGCCGAGGACGGACTCTGCGAGGGGCAAAGTCTCCATAGACTAATTATTCCTGTGACAAAGTGAAAACGCTGCCATTGTGGTCCTCGCTCCACCCAATCACACATGTAGCATTAAACTGTAAGAAAAGGGGAAAAAAAATAACTCGTTCGTCTCTGAAACAGACTTTTTTTTTTTTTTTTTTTACATAATCTTCAGCTAGTGCACAGCAGAGACCCTGATTAAGGTGGCGTACGGTGAAAGAGAATCCACGACATCTCGCCCACCTTTGGGGCCCTTCTTAAGTGGCCTTAAATAAGATAATAAGGACGATGGGCAGAAAAGAGAGGACTTTGTCTGCTGGCATTGGTGCGGCGGCCGTGTTAGCGGTGATATCTTGGAGGAGTGGGGGGCGGGGGAGGAGGGTGGATAGTGTGCCAGTAATGAGACAGGGTTGCCTTCCCTTGCCGGCCTAATTAATCCTACATTTTCATAGCGTATAATCACTGCCCACAGTGCAGCCATCCACTGGCTGGAGAACAGAGATGTCGGAGGAGTCTTTATCTGTTGCCCTATCTTTCTCTCTTCGCGCTCCATCTTTCTCTCTCCTCCCGTCTCTCTGCAATTTATTACAGCGGCAGAGTGAAGTGAAACCCCACGGTATGGACCTATCCGTCATCTCTACATTATCAGGAAAAAACACTGCCTACCATATTGTGGTACAAGGGGCTCCGGCAAATTACTATTTTTATGGGACATGATAAAGGAAATGCGGCCTTACGTTACCGTCGTTGGGGGGGGGGGGGGGGGGGGGGGGGGCGGGAAACGGGAAGGATTGAGTGTTTGAGGTTGCTATGCGTTTTGATCTTTGTGTTTGTGTCTGTGCGGGAACCAATAGCGTTACCTTTGATGGATAGCACAGCAATTGGCCACAATCTCATAAAAATGTGCTCCTATATGGTTAAAACACAATAAAGCATTTAAAATGCAATACACTCCCACATAATATGGGTACACGGGGTAGTAGTTTATTTACAAAAAAACAAAAAAAAAAACACAAACAACAACACTGAGCTAATGGTAGTCATATACAACGTAAAAAAAAAAAAAAAAGTCGTGAAAAATAATCATTTTTTATGACTTCTTTTTATGACTTCTTTGTTTCGGACAAACTCGTGGGGTCGAATATCATATTTAGAAATGTTATTCTATTGTCTTCAGAGTTTCATTTAAATTCTATAGAAACAAAAGATCAAACTTAAAAAAAAAAAATTGTTAGTGTTCTCTCGTAATCTTGTATGCGCCGCAGTGTCTTGTCTTTACACCCGCTAAACTTCTTCGTGTTGCAACAGCGAAACTTAACTTCATCACTGATTTTTTTTTTTTTTTTTTTCGTGACGATCCAACGCAAAGTAGGAAATAATTGTGAAGTGGAAGGAAAATGCGAATAAATAGTTTTCTTTCTTTTTCTCGGATGTATATGCATCCTGCTCCACTGAGTGAATCTTTCATAGAACCATCTTTTAATGGAATTACGGCCGCAAGTGTTTTAGGACACGTCTTTTACCAGCTACAAGGAAAAGTTCCAAGTTTTCTTTGCAATGTGTCCAATTTCACTGTCCATTCTCAGTGCACATTCACACCAGCCCTGTTTAGTCCTCTGTAATCAATCAAATTGTAATCAATCTCTAGTTTGTTTGCCTACAGAGTCTGGCTCATTTGGGGAGGTTTGAATACAATCAAACCTCCCCAATCAAACTCTAATACACACAAGATGTAGCCCTGTCTAAAATATTCATTTCAGACTAATGAGGCTAAAATATACCTAAATAGTATTACTAGAATTAGTAAGTGTAAATGTGTTAAAATATATGTATATATGCCAGAAACAAATAAAAGTGTTGTAACTTTTTTAAAAGCACAATAAAATTTAGTTCACTTACTAGTTAATAGCTGTTCATAAATAGTTTTTAAAAATACTTTAAGTCACCAAATTATTATTATTATTATTATTATTATTATTATTACTATTTTCCATACATTTGTTTGAAACTTATGTCTAAATGTGTTCTTGTCACAACAAAATATGTTGTGCTGGTCCATTTAGTGTTTCCTTTCATTTCATTTGTTGGTTTAAACCATTGACCAATCATGCATGTGACCGGACGATGACCCACCAAGTGAGGCAGGTGAAAGGTTATATTAGCCCGACATGCTGAGCTTGAAGGAGGCTGGAAGAGCCGAGCTATCGGGAAATAGCAATAAAATACCTACGGATGCAGAGTTGACGTTTTTTATTACTTTATTTTTTTGGACTGTTTGAACTTCCGACGAGTGAGTACTTGATGTGAAAGCGTAATTGACATGCTGGAAGGGCATGACATGTGAAGATAAACGGAGACTTTTATCTCGCAGTGGACCGACAGGAACCCACGGCTCTTCTCCAGCTTTTCTTCAGCAATGGTTTTCTTCTGGCCAGTGTTTACTAAAACAGTTATGTTCGCAGGTTCTGTCACCTGGACTGGGTCATCTTTACGGTTCATCCAAAGTCACCATGAACGTCTTGACTTCTTCTCTGATTAATGCCCTCTTTGCCCAGCCTGTCAGATCAGGAGGATGGTTATGACTCAGTAAGTTTGCGGTTGTGCCATTTAAAAATATATGTTTTTAGATGATGCGAGTTCGATCCAAACGCATGGTGCGCTGGCACACTTTTCTGATTTTCTTTGCTGTTAAGTTTAGAAACCGAGAGTCATCTACCTTTGTGTTTGGCCGCCGCATAAAATCCCAGTTACACACGTTGCAATTTGTGGCTGTAGCGTAGCGAAACTCGGAGAGTACTCCCGGTATTTTTTTTTTTTTTTTTGCACCTGCAGAGGCACTCTTCGGTGGCCCAAATTTTTGACTCTGATTGGTTTTTGTTCCCATGACGACTCCCGCTCCGCGGAGGCATCAAGGGCACCAGACTGCGCCATTGAAGCCTTGCTGTACAACGACGGTCCCTGGGATGATAAAGAGAGGAAAGTGAAAAGTCACATCCTTGTCACATCTCATGATCTCCTGGCTGAAATGTGAGGGCTGCGGAGCCTTGAGGGTGACATCCTCTATATACCAACACAGCGTAACGCACTGAGCAGAACAAGTGGATACAGAGAGAAAGAAAGAGGATAAAGATGGGGCAAATGAAGAAAACTGGTGACTAAGGTTTGCTGTTGGAAATGAAAAAGATGTGGGAAAAGCAACTGATGTCCCTTTATCTCTTTGAAATCCCGCTCTCCTTTCGATCTACTTCTGCCTCTCTCTCCGTCTCTCTCTCTCTCTCTCTCTCTCTCTCTCTCTGCCCCTCTCTCTCTCAATCGCTGTCGGAGAGAGACAGATACCCCAACCTCAAAGTGACAGGCCCTCAAACGACTTGGCGAGGAAACCAAGCATTAATTAAGTCATTGCTGGACTGTAATTTCCTTGAGAAGGGAAAAAATGCACGAGAAAAGGTTACTGAGACCTTTTCTGTGTCAAAATTACCATTCGTCATGAATATTAATGCACCTAATGAAGACAACCTTTGCTTCATCAAGAATGTTCTGGAGCAGGGTGCCACGCCGATAGACTCTCCCTGGCTGTTTTTCTCCTTCAGTCAGGAGGGGAAACTGGCACACAGAAACGCACGTGCACACACGCACGCACACGCACACGCACACACACACACACACTGAGGTTTACTCATCTGAATCGCCAGCATGCATCCTTTCTTTCTTTTTTTTTTTTTTCTCTTTCTGTGGAGTTTCTCATCCATCCAGCAGCAAGGTATGATATTTGACACGCTGTTTAGAAAAGAAAGCACCAGGCATTAACATACAGCACCACAATGGTGATGGTGGGTATTTTTCACTTAATGCTCGTCTGCAGTAACGGAAAGATTTGCTGACAATGCAGTGCCAGTGACGGAGCCATCTAAGCAGAGTAAAGAACCTTTTGGTGACATATCTAAAGCTCCACATTTATCATGGATCAATCAGTTTAATGAGTCTGCATTAAACTGATTGATCCTCTTTTTCTTTTTTTTTTTTTTTTTTTTCTTCTCGGTTGTCCAGTAAAAATAGTTTGAGTGAAAACAGGAGAAGTTTGATCAGATGGTGAGAAAAAGAACTTGCGCGTCTTCTGATTCAGTGCATGTCAACGTCTGCTTTCACCTGCAATTGACACCGTTTTCCGCACGCCGCACAATTTCCAAAACAGTGGCTACCGTTTGCATTGATCATGAAATTGCGTAGCTTGGAAGTACGAAAACGAATCCAGTTAGTGGAAGCACACAAATGTGAAAATATGGGTTTACTTTGCAAAACTGCGATGGAAACTTCTTTTTTTTCTTTTTCTTTTTTTTTGTTTCACATTGCCATAAATGTCACGCCGGTTTGGACGCAGCAGGAAAGTCCTTATTTTTAAGGACTCGTTCAACAAGAACGAGGTCTCGTTACACAGCAAAGTTCATCAAACGTAACCTAATAATTCTAAAGTGTTAAATCCGTTGCTCTTCAGTAAAATTGGTGACTACAATTTCCCCCAAATGCCACAAATTTAGCAAACAAGTATATTCAGTGCCTAAATAAGACAGCACGTTCACATTTCTGCTCCCTAATTTTTAATGAGTTATTGTGTGAACAATAACTCATTAAAAATTAATCATATGTGATTTCAATTGCATTTCTTACTTGACGGAAACACCGTAATTGAGAAATAGTTTTTTCGACCTCAGCAGAATATCGAAGACGTTTTTGCGCACATTTGCACGAGAAATGCAGCTGGTGACTTCGTTATTCTCAAGTCTAAGTTGTGCCCCGGCGTTTCCTTCGTCATGCTTCCTGCTACTTGGAGTCACAATCAGCTCAAGCAAAGAGAAATCATCCAAAGTCCGACTGTCTTGTGCGACTTGTTCAAGATGCACAACCTTATCCTGCGCAGCACTACCGGATGGTGACTTCCTCTGAAGCGGAGTCAAGCAGGCCGTCTGCCCCGTTACTTGGACATGGTGGAGTTCTGCTTTATATTAGAATATGAACACATCTATTTTCTGTAAGCAGGTCTTCCATCAAGAAGAAAATCTTTGACATTGTGATCGTGTTAAGATGCTGAAGTTGAATTTAGCATCAGTCTCCCGTTGCTTCTTGCGTCGCTGTCAGCTCGACTCTCTTTGGTCCTGGGCTCATTGTTCAAGGCGGTTTCCTCTTTAGTCCGAGCCGAAGTACATGTGACACAACGCATGACTCAAGTTTTGCTCCCGACAGAAAGTGCGAGACGGTGACTACTTCAACAGCAAATCCGAGATATAGCCGACATACCAGTTCCTGCCATGCTCCCCTCAGCAGTATAGACCTTCAGGTTTGGCTTTAACATGAAACTGTCAGGGATGGTAACTTTAAAGATTCATCTGATTAGGACTTTGCCTAAAATCAGCATGCAGGAAACAGTGAAATTATCATTTTAAGTGCCGTCCCTACACACACACACACACACACACGCTGCAGTCGCTACCACTCAGCCGCCATCTTTGCCCTCTTTACTCCTCAATGTCTCTCTCTCCCCTTGACACATACCTCTCATTAATTCAGACCTGTCATATTGACACGCACACATACACACTCGCAGGGTGACAGCTCCTTGCTGAGTGACAGCAGCTCTGTCTGTCTGCTACAGGAAGATCTTCTGCTGCCAACAGTTTTGTAAAGTAAACCTCGACTGTCACTGCGAGAGAGGGAAGGGTCATCTATTCACATGTCTGCCTCCTCAAACTGTAAATAGCTTCCAGAGGTTTCTTCCCTCATCCATTATTAACTGCTTTTGAATTAATGACAGGCTTTTATTTTGCAAACGTGATTGTTCGACTTTGAGTTATCCATCCTGTAGCACTTCCACTCCATCCTGTCATTAGGCCGAGTTGAAAAGAGATTTCATACCATATTGTTGTTCTCTGCGGGAGTCACTTTTTTTTTTTTCTTTCTTTTTTTTTAAATTCAATTCGCATTCACTAGGTATGTAATTTTTGGTAATGTCTGAGAAATTAAATCCTGTTGCCTGAATTGGAACATGCCATGGATGTAAGGTTCCCCGTTGCTTATGCGACAATTTGATTGTCTGCAGGAAAAAAGGAAAATATTTTTTACAGCTGTTTATGACCTTAAATAGCCCAAATTCACCCACTCTTCAAAACAGGAAAGACAAGAGAGCAGACCGTCGAAAAAGGCAGAGGTGTGCTTGTTTCATAAGTCAGGAAATACCTTCAGGGAAATGGCTGCTCACCTGAACCTGCTCATATTTGGAGCCAGAAGTAACTGGAACTGCAACGAGCAACGTTGACAGTTTGAGTGTCTTAAGGAGAGTAAGTGAATGGATGGATGGATCTTCAGCTTGTAGTGACTTTCCTGCAGTGTTTGGAGATCTGATATAAACTCTTTGAACGGAAATGCAGCTTGTAAAGCTGAAAATCGTAGGTGCCACGCTGCTTGACATGTTATTGGCTGGTGCTTTTCCTTGGTACCGATTGGCTGTACGCCCAAGAACTGAAATGAGGAAGACTGTATTAGCTTCTGCAGTAGAGCTAAGATGGTTTCTACTGTACACCTTAATGGATATTGGGTTACATTTGGTGTTTGATCTACTATAATAGATAGATCTGTGCTATCTATGCTCTTTAGCTCTTCATGGATGGCTGTTATTTCGGGGCAACACCCACAAATACAGGAGGGGATCTATTGTAGCAGTATAATGTAAAAATAACCTTATCTACAATATAGTGCCTGAACCCATAAGTCAGTTTGATGCCTTTTTATTGAGATTTGTTAATTGTGGCTGCGCTCAGGAGGTTTTCATTTGTCTGAACAAGTTTCCAAAACTATTTGTGATTTGCAACCAGATACTGCATAGCACCACCTCTCCTTACTCTAGTTAAATTCAATGAATAATCTTTGCAGTTTTTTTTTCATTTTCATTTTTAAGAATGTGTCATTTGATCATAATGCAACATAAATCATCTAACAACAAAAAAGTACAATCTCAATTTTAACACCTGCGCATAAAAATGGAAGCAAAACAGCAAAAACCTTTGCAGGTGGAGCATTAATGATTTTCAACATATTTGTCTGTGGAGTTGCTTCTTTTGGGAACCCAGTTTGGACAGAGTTCAAATTTCACTATCCGAACCGAGGAGGATCTCTGGTGTGGAGAATAAAGCTGTGATTTCAGTCAGATGTTTTGCCAAGGAATCTCAGAGCCAGAGGGTTTAGAAACCCAAAAGATAGATGCTTCACTAAACCCTGATGTCAAAAACAGAACCCCCCCCCCCGCCATTTTTTTTTTTTTTTTTTTGACATTATCCGCTTCACATCAGTCTAAAAAGAAATAAATTAATTGGCCTTTTTGGAGGCATAAAACGAAAGTTTGCCTTTGTTGTGAGTCTACATAAGAGAGCCACCACCATACATTATCATGAATAATACATCCATACCTCCTTTATAGCAACGGGTGGCGGGGATTAGATAAAGCACCATAAACAGGCTTCAAAGCGTGCTGTACGCCGGTTTGTTACACCTCGCCATACAGGCCTTCCCTTTAATCGCAAACTTACCCTGAGCTGGTGGGGCCCTTTTTGTTGTGACTGTGCCGCCGTCGCTATTAGAGCAGGGTGGCCCCGTTTGTACACACGTATTCATTTACCTAATTAACACGGGACTCACACTGGGAGTCAAATGAAAGCTACCATAGGGGAGTCACCGAGAACAAAGCCTGGAGAGGAAGCCCGGCGCCCTACTGTTAGCAGTCACCGGATCACTGGGAAATAAAAAGGAATTTAAAAAAAATAAAAAATACGATGGAAAGACACCCGGACAGAGCTGTCGGTTTCCTTTGGTCCAGAAAAGACACAGGTGATGAACTGGCCATTGTCTTTTCGTGTCGCCAGCTGTGTATGAATTCACAGTTGTACCTCTATGTAGATGAAGATCCGCAATGAACCAAGATCTAATCCAACTAATTCTTTGCTATTTTTATGTTATTGAAACTGTTTGCCGTTTGATGGTTTCCCTCCCGGAAAAACAAAATGCCGCAAATTATGACGACATTCCGACAGATGTTGAGAATATCTGAATTTCTCACTGAGCGTTTAGATTACCAACCCTGAAGCCATCTGGATCTGGACTTGTCAACCAGGTTTAAAAAAAAAAATTTTGTCCAAAAGAGGAAAATGGTATAGTATGGTTATAGTATGATCATACTAAAACCTGTGTTTTAGCATGTTCAGAAGCTTTTTCATCAAGAAATGGCGTCTTTAGGAAGTGAATAACTAAACTATAACTAGCCAACAGACTTTTGACTAACGCTTGTTTTTAATAACCAATCATTTCTCTACATATTCCTGTAACCTCAGTGGATTATATCACAAAAGTTTAGATGTTTTTTTTTTTGACGCTCGCACACACAGCCACACGGACAGACAAGAATTATGAGGGTTTTGATCTTGCATCATGAGCCAATTATCACCTATGGAGAGTGGGTTGGCAGCTATCCGTTCCTCCACCTCAAGCCTCTCCCAGAATCGGCTGCCTCACAGCCCCGAGCCAACCCGAAAGAGGAGCCAGGAAACGCACTCACTTCCCAACGCACAGCGGCCACAGATCTGCAATCAGAGTAACAAACTCTTAATTCATCAGGAGGAATGAAAGGATGAAGGATGCAGGCTGGTCTTAAAGCTGCTGAACAATCCGACGCTTGAGGATCCAGTCAGGTATTTAAATCTTAAACAAAACGCCCAGACCTGAGCCTTCAGAGACACATAGAGACGATCACAAAGTCAGCCTTTTGACACCTGAGGAATATTTTTCATGATTAAAGGCTAATCCTAAGATCTAGAGAAACTCATCCATGCTCATCTTTAGTCGCATTGATTTCTTCATAGGTCTACCTAAAAGAAAAAGAAAAAAAAAATGTTTACTACTTGTTTCACAATTGATGACTGGTGTTTTTAGGATGGAAAACACTTTGAATTGCCTTGTGGCTGTAATGTGCCATGCAAATAAACTTGAACTGAATTGAAAAGGCGGGTAAAGTTGGTGGCGATGCATTGGAAAGTGGGAACAGGGCCTGTCTCACACGGAAGAGCTGATGGACAGACAGAGACCGCGACAGAGCGAAAGAAAGCAAGTTTCGCGTGACGTTGATTTCTGCGGAGGCACATTGCCCCCCGTCTCACCGGCAGCATGACCTCTCCCGATTCCAGTGATCCCAGTTGCCATAGAAACTGACAAAACAAGCGTGACACACCTCTGCTTTCCGTCCCTGTCTCTGAGCGATGAAAATGAATGTGGCCCGAGGATCAACACAAACCCATATTGGCAAAAAATCGATGGGTTCGCCCTGCGCCTCGCGTCGGCCCACTAAACTGAAACATATCAATCCTCACGCGCGGGTCGAACGCTAATCCTTCCCTGCCGGCGTGTGTGCGCGCGCGTGTGTGTGTGCGCGTGCCCGTGCGGATGTGAGGAAGACAAATACTGCTGCACTGAACAAAGCTGCCCAGTGTGTCTCAACTGCTCTATTAAAACAATCTTTGTTTTTGATGCAGACGGGGAAGGAAAAAAAAAAAAGAGTAAAAGAACAGAGCGAGCTGACTGAACACAGACTTGGATGTCAGTCTAAGATGGAGAGGAGGTGGGGGTATGTTGTTTTGTTTTGATTTTTCTTCGAATTTTGCTTCTCATTACTGTGTGCCGCCACGAGCAGTGAGATGGTGGGGAAAATAAATAAATAAATAAAAATCAAGTCTGAGCAACTGCGCCTGTGCCCAGGAGCCCCCGACGAGCAACGGGGGGTCCCTACTTTGATGGAGGCCTGTGCATCATTAGAACAGAAAGCTTGATGGGGTCACAAACATGTTGCAACTGGTGCCCCCCGATTCTGCAGACGAACTCAAAAATACATATACCGACAAACACTGGCATCGAGATAAGATGGACGGACAGATACGTGTGGAGTGGTTTTAATTATGTAACCCAGTGAGGTTCTCTCTCTGGAAGTTCACTGTTCGTGAAAGGATGAATATGAGCCGCACCACTGCCTTTATAGGCGTCGTAAAAATTATACTGTTGCACTTAAATTTTTTAATAAAGTGACTGAGAACATTTAGAGAGACTGGCATATGTTAATAGGACTGAGAGGAGTGGGCAGTCCAAACAGCACTGCTGAGGAACCAGCCTGCTTTAAACCATCCGTGGACCTCCAAAGGTCAACCCTATTTTCATAATAGCAGCCCTACGGCGAACTCTAAATCTGTCCTCAGAATATGGACGCCGTCCAACGAGAAGGCGTAGGAGATAAAGCACGGTACCAGTGCGAGGCAGAGTAACGGCGCTTCTCTTTATAGGTGGGCAGGACTGAAAGATGGGGTTTTAAGTTTTATAGGCTGGCGCTAAGTAAATTTTTGTCATCTGAGCCATTCCCGTCATATGTGGAAGATGTAGCAAGTGTCACACTTTTGCCTCTTAAAGGCTTTAATCCACTTCTAGGGTCTTGTATGTTATGCTTCCAAAACAACCAGAGCTCCTCTTTGAAAGTGGCATTGATCAGTAGTTCTCCAGGGTTTCCGACAGACAATTATAGCATTATTTGGGCTTCAGCTCCTCCATTTACTGTCTTCCAGAAGTGCATTTGTGAGGTCAGCCACTGATGTTGGACAAGACCTGCGCTCTGACCAAGTTGGGTTTGGGACTCTTTGCAGGTCAGACAGGTTCTTCCATGCATTCATTCATATATTGGTCCTTTCTTTGTGTACTAGAGCACAGTCATTTTAAAATATGAAGTGAATTGCATCCTTCACTTCCTTCGCTGCCACTGACGAAAAACTACAACGCAGTCAGACTAATGTTCTAACACTGCGCAGAAAAATCAACGTCGTCGTTCACAACTCCTCGTTCTGCTCGCTGATTGGCTCAGGCAAAATTCAAACTCCAGATGGATCGCTGAGGCTGAGGAGAATCAAGCGAATTGCGTGAGAAGGCAATGACCCAGCCGGGGTCGAGCTCCAATCCTGAAAAACACTTCCTCACACCAAAATAATCTATTGCTTCCCACTGCACAATTAACAAGAGGTGAAAAACTTCAAGAGATATAAATACTTTTGCAAGGCACTCTAGAGGAATCGGTTGCTCGCCCAGTTGAGTTTCAGTACCTCACTTATCTGCTTTACTCCCAGGGTGTTTGTGCGTCCGCTCCAAAGTGTTTATGTGGGAATACATGTTGGGTGCTGGTGTTGGGATCTCTGAAGCTTGTGTGCCTGTGTGTGCGTGTGGGTGGGGGGTGGGGGGGGGAGGGGATAGGAGGGGCAGGAGGGATTGCTGTGATGAGACCCTGTTTCTGACACAATGCTGCTCTGTTAAGGTCAAGCCCTACAGAATGTCAGAGATGATGACACGCACTGAAAGGTTTCATCTAATCCCTCCATTTCCTCTCTTCCCCTCCGTCCCTCCGATCTGTCTGCCCCACCTCCGTCTCTGGGCCGCTCGCTCACGAGACAAGACAGACATATACCGGCCTTCACCTGCAGTCTGCGTCAAGACTTTTCGTGGGTGCGTTTGTCTGCTCTGTGTGTGTGTGCGCGTGTGAGAGTGTATCTAAATAACGTCGAGGCATGCCATCCTGCTAGTGAGGCCAAATAAGAAATGCCTGAGGCCACTGTCTCCGCGTCTGCATGGTTAGCCCGCTCTTTACAGTCGGCTGTCAGGCGTCTTTGCTCCCGTCTTCAGCAGTGGCGCATTTCCTGTTTGTTGGGTGTTTGGCCGCCAAGAAGCGATGGAAACATTGACGTAAACGTAGAGTTCTGATTGTGCCCGAAAAGTCCAGCCTGACCCATAGAAGTTGTGTCCAAGCCCGGTCCGACCCAGCTCATGAAACTTTAATTACGGGCCCGAGCTCGTAGTAAACCTGACATATTATTTTAATTAAGATTTTACTGCTGTAATTTCTACACCACAGTTTGAGTAGGTGGTGCGACTTCTCGCAATTTTTTTTTTTTTTTTTTGCTTTTAACCTCTTCCTGCTCCGTTTCGTCGCTTGTTGTAACCACAGGGTGAGTCGAGTGCAAATCATCTGGGATGTGTGATTGATAGAAGCAGAGCAGACTGGGAAGGCGCAAGTTGTGCTTGTTAGTCTAACGAACGCCAGCACCTCACTTTCTCCTCCATTTAGACTACAACAGTTTGACGCAACTTCATATCGAACTTTATACATTCTCATTAGATCTTCTTTGTGCTGAATGTGTTGTAAGTCTTTTAAACGCCCCGCAGAAGCTTGTCAAGGGAATCAATTTGGACTGACCTGGTCCGCATTTCGGGTTGGGGTCGGGCTATAAATCTAAACGCCGCATAAGAGGAGCTTTTCCGATCAAAAGAGTCACTAAAAAGCTCTGTAGCGACGCCACATGTGTGCTTCAGGATCCGGTAAAAACTTCGTCACATTCATTTTCTTCATCGTCCACCTCGCCTTGCGAAAGCATTCAGACCCCTTGGGAGTTTTTGTTTTGTTACAGTAAAGCCACAAAATGTGTGTTTTGTGGAAATTTGATCTTATTAAGGACACATTGCTGATTCTTCTCGTTATAATAACGATAATAAAAATAATAGCCGAAAAATGTGGCATTCATTTACGTTCACGCTCCTTTAATGTGGAAGTACAAACTAAGATCCAGTCCAACCACTTGCCTTTGTTATAGAGCGTTAGTGAAGAGACAGACTGCATAGACTCTGGAGGGGCTGCAAAGATCGAGAGCTCGGGTGCGCAAAGTGGTGCGTGTCAAAAATCTGGCTGTCGAAATGAAAACGTTGTGCATGTTTACATCAAAATTATGACGCGGCAATACTACCCTACCTAGAGCCTCTGTCACATTTGAAGTGGTGACAGAACACAAAAAAACAAACTATAAAAGAAAAAAAAAAACAAAAAACGAATGTTTCTATGAAGGCAGAAAATATTCCCACAAAACAGTCAGTAGCGATATACAAGCCATGTGCTGCATCTGCAGTTTCATGCTCCTGATCCGCACACCATCCCCACGGTGAAGCATAGAGGTGGCAGCGTCATGCCGAGGGCTTATGCCACATTTTTTTTTATTACCCAGCCAGTTTTCTGCGTGACTCCAAAAATCTCTTATGAATGCGTGTGATGTTTTACACGAGCGTCCGTCGTCTTCTATCTGCATGTGTGACTCATTCAGATTCGCTCGACAATGAGTTTGGTTCAGCACTTTGGCAAAGATCCCTTCACGATGCTTGTTGGTTCTGTGAATCTCTGTTATTCATGAACAGCATCAAGTAATTTCAACTGAGCTACAGCGGGAAAAAAAACCAACAACAAAAAAAAGAATGTTATTTACACTTTATGAGAGTACCTGGACTTAATTTCCTGTGGTTTTTAAATAATCGACAAACAGCATGTCCGTGCTCAAATAAGCTGCATATTATGCGCACAGTTGAACATGTCACCGTTTGATCTCTATGCTTTATTTTACATCTTTTTTTCACTTTTAATTTCTCACCGCCATATTTTTTTTTTCCCTCCCCTTCCCTTCTTTCCCTTCGCCTGACTGTGCCATAGTTAACGCTTATTAAATTAGCAGTCATCCGGCGATCAAACAACAACCGTCCTCCTCCGTCGAGCCGACTCGAGTGACGGCGGAGGTCTCCTCGGCATCTGGCGGGTTTTGCTGCGGGTAAACACAGAAAACCCTGCTAATTGCGGCTTCGCGATTCCAGGAGAAAACCGATTCATCCATAGCTGCGCGGTTTGGATTCGCGGCGAGCAGCGACAAAGAGAGAGAGAGAGAGAGAGAGACAGAGAGAGACGCGAGGCTGGATTCAAGATGCCCTGCTTCCTCTGCAGCTTCCCGACCTGTCATTTATCCTCACCTATGTGGATTGGGCCTGGCTAGAAACGGAGGAACGGCGGAGACGGAGGGAGTAGAGGGAGAGGCGGTCGGAGGGTGTGTGTGTGTGTGTGGGGGGGGGGGGGGGTAGGGGGGGTGAGAATGAAGGATTACATAAAGAAGAAGCTGCACTTGACGGTAACTGGTTGAGATTAGCGCCTTAGGGGTACAGCAGTGGCTGTGATTTTGATACTGCGCCCCCAGCTAAACGCTGAAGGCCGCCTTGCCTAGAGGAGTCTGCCTTCACCCACAGGCAGTCAAAGATTGTTTTTTTTTATTTTATTTTTTCTTCTTACCCGGCATCTCTTCTTTTTTCTTCCTCCTCCTCCTCCTCCTCCTCCTCCACCACCACCTCCACTCCACAGACACCTGTCATCTCCAATGTCAAAACTCTACACAGAGAGGAAAAGACAATGCAAAGAATAAACAAAAGAAACATGTTCTTTTTAAAGGCACACTCTGCATACAGATCTAAGGTGTTTAGGCCCAGGCTTCCCCCCCCTGGCAGCAGTCTGGCTTGAACCCGTTCAAATCTGCGTGCACTGGCCGTGTTTAAGCTGTTTCTTGTGAGTTTTATAATTAAAGCGGCGACATCAGAAGCTGGTGGGTGCACGGGTTCCTGCCAGAAGTTCGCACACACCGATAAATGGTCAGAAATGTCAGGCAAATCTTGTTGAGTCATTTGAGCTATGGTTTATGTTATCCGTTAGTTGAATGAAACAGAATGCGTCTCCGGTTAAATTTAAGAGCAAGCGTTGGACACACAAGATTGAATTAAGGTTTTATTTGACTATTTCTGTCACATACTGAACGACGCACAGTGAAGCATGGCGATGGGAGCATCAGGCTGTGGGACACGCAGCTCTGGTGAACTAAACAGCGGATGTCTATCTTTGATCACAAACGGCTAACATTAACTTAAAGACTGAGCTTTTTCGTTTTTGTTGTTGTTGCCATTGGTCTTTTCTTTACTCCACACAGGTTCACAATCATGCACACAGACGGATCTTTAGCAAGCTCTGAATAAATCTTACTACTCACATTTCCAACAGCGCTGCTGCTCAATTTCTTATTTTGTTGTCTTCCATTTCATGCTATTGCACTTCCAATAAATGTGCATTTCATACATGCAGCCGGCTTTTATTTTGTCAAATACTTTTCCACAAGTTGCTTCTCAACCACTTTTTGTAGTCGGCAATGAAATCGTGGAATTCTGACTTTGTCTTTCACAACTTTTCTCGACTTATTTGGTGGAGTTGACTTGAGTCGCCTGTTTATTTCTGTTCCACACATTACTCAATATTTTCCATTTTAAATAGGCCTGATCCATCTCCTCGTGGAAAAGCAAATTGTGTCAAAATTTCATTGATAACATTCCCGACGGTTGAGCCAGTTTAGCTCCAAATATGACCCGGATGATGTTCACAAAAAAAAAAAAAAAAAAAAAAAAAAATAGTCAAACGGCGTAAGGGTGATGGAGGTACAGCAACTTTAATGTTCAGGAGACGTTTTTAGGACTGTGCTTTCTCCTGTGGTGTCAGTTTTGACAACATCGCCCTCAAATTTGTCTCAATCAGCCATTTTGTGTGTGTAAACTGAAACAATGACTGGTGTTTGACAGGGGGTTGTCACTGGATGTGTGTTAAAGGGGTTTACCAGACCTCTTCTATTTACATAGAACAGGGGGGTTGCTTCAATCAGCCTGATTAGACAATCAAAACCAAATTGTCATTTCATAAAAAAAAAAAAAAAAAAAAAAAAAAAAAAGAAAGAAAAAAAAAACTGTTTGGCTGTTAGTCATAGCTCTGGAATCAGGCAACAGCAAAAAACGATTTCAACCATTTTTGCGGCGTTTTCTTTGTTTTCGTCTCCACGAAGACAAAACAAACGACTAAATCTAATTTGAGCTCACGCTGGCTTAGGAAAACGCATTTTTTTATTAAATCTACTGCGACTGACCTTTCCCACCTTGAACAGACGCCGCTGCCTGAAGAGCACGAAGCGCTGAACCGATCCCGGTGTGAAATGGCCCTCATTGTCCATGTAGTTAAGCGGAAATATGAGATGATGTGACAGTGGCAGCCGTGCCAGGAGGTGTTGTTGCGACCAATGGGGGGCAGAGGACACCACAGAGAGTAATGGCTGCTACAAGCCATCAGGGCTTAAAAAACACGCCGCCACATTTCATCTGGTCTGTTTTCTCTCCGTTTTAATTCCTTCTGTTTGTTTGTTTGTTTGTTTCTCGACCTTGCCATGTCACCTGACCTTCCGCTGTCCAAGACCCTGACGTGGAAAGGAGAAAGGGGGGCTGAGAGAAGAAAAATAGAAACGAGAATAAGCAAGACGTTTTTGTTTGGAGAGGGAACAAACAGCACACACACACACACACACACACACACCTCAACCCCCCGCAACCTTAAGACAAATTTACTCAAAAAAACAAAACAAAAAAAAAAAAAAAACACGTGCGTGTCTTCGCCGTCTGAGGCCTTCTGGCCACCACTGCCAAGGAAGTGTCATGATGTCGTGACAACTTCAGCGACTGCGGTGCGATGCGTGACCCTCGGCCAGGCGGAAGGGGGAGGGGGGCGCGTTGAATCCCCACACCCACACTGGATCTGACAGATGTCACATACCTCCTCCATGGGCACCTTCTGTTTCCTGTTCACCTTTCTCCATCCTGCAGCGTTAGGGCTCCTGTCTCCAGCCCATCAAAGCACACACACACACACACGCACACACACGCAAACAGGCAAACAAATGGGACAGCGGAGGGCAGGCACCAGAGCCTCTACTGTCGACGCACACCTTTCAGACGTAGCATTATGGCCACCCGCTTAAAATGTGTTGATCCTGTTTTCATGTGATGAACTCCGCTGGAGTCCTGAAGCTATGCAGTGATATCTGGTGCAAAGATATAGGCAGGAGACATTTTTACTTTCTGGAAGTTGGAGGTGGAGCCTCGAAACTGTAAATTTGTCCGTCCCACAGAAGACGCTCTACCGGGCTGAAATATGGGGAATATGAAATGGCAGACAGCTAATCCCGAAACGCCCCAAAAACGTTTGAAACGTCAAATCACTTGCAAACGTGAGTTATGTCATTTTTAAAAAAAAATTAAATAGTCCTGTTTTGCTTTCTGGCTGAAAGTGGCCTGAACAACATTCCTCTGGTTAGTGTCAAAGTCCTTGTTCCACCCAACCTGTTCCAGTGCTGAACAGTGTCAGTGATTCCTTAGTTCTTTGCATTTCCTCACCCAATGTTCTAGCTCCAACTCTGAGCTTGGCCAAAGGGAATGTTCTTGTAATTTTTGGTGGGTTTTTCAGAGCTGCATCTAATGTGTAGTTTATGTACTCCGTAGTCTAACACCTCATTATCAGAACTGGCATTAACTTCCTCTATCTGAGCTATTCGAACTCATCAATTGGACTGGATCAAACAGTATCGCCACTGAACATTGACCCAGTCATCAGACCATTACGATTTGGATCTTGCCAAATCTTCATGTTAGCCAATTTTGTTGTTGATTCTAACAGATTCACTTCAAGACTTTTTTTTTTTTCTTTCACTGCCTAACATATCCCACCCACTAACAGGCGGTATGATTGGGAGGTAATCAGTGCTATCCACTTCCTGTGTGATTATGTCTGATGGGTGTGTATCGATGCATCAGTCATTAGTTTTGATCTCAAGCTCAACTCTTCAGCATCTACCTATTCTTTTCAGTTTAACTACGGTTTCCCTTCATAAACAGCAAATGAGCATCCTGCGCTTTCTGGCATTAATGTCACTTTCTCCAGAGACGTTTCCTGTTATTTATCTAAGACTTTTCTCCAAGAACGGTTGATATTTTAGTCTTAGCACACCCCACTCAAAACCTGTTTGCACAGATTTTCCCCATCATCCTTCAGACCACAGTTTTGACGGAAGCGCTTCAACAAAATGAGATTCTGCCTTGTTAGATTGTCTTACGCTGTTATATCAGAAGTGTCACCAGCCCACTCTGCGAATAACAAGTCTAACAAACCAAAAAAGCCTTTTGATATTAGATTTCCACAAACCTTCTGCCGGCTCGCCCCATCCACTCAGAAAGCTCTCCCGGATGGAAATGCGTGGACTAAATCTGATCATGGCAGTAGATAATGTTCACTTCTCACTCCCGAAACACACACTTTAGTGTGTGTGTGGGGGGGTGTGGGGGGAGAGGGGAGGGATCCTGTGACTAACCCATCAATCATGTCGACGTTTCGCTCAAGTGATGGATATTCTAATTTCCCTTTTATATACAGGTGCGCAGGGATGGATGGCTGACGATTAATGGACGGTCCGGTCTGTTTCCACAAAACAAAGCGAGACGGAGGGAGGCCGGACCTGCCGAGGCCACGGAGCCGCGTTTTCCCGTGTTTTGAGCAGGATGGCTCTCGTTTGGGGAGAAGACGCTCCTGTAAACATGCGAAGACGACGCATACATCCTGAGGTGATAAAGGTGTTGCCAACGTGACAATCGTCTCCTCTCCGCAGGGACCTCCAACAGGTTCTGCAGTTGACTCTGCGACAACCCCCGACACCCTCACCTCTACTTTTTCACACAACCTGCTTCGCACTTTCTGTCACTGCTGTCACTTCCACAATTATGCACTAACTTTTACCGACGCAGAGTTCTTATGGGGCGTTTTATTTTTAGCATTTCTTTCGACGTCGTGTGCAAGCTTGTTGGGATATTGGAAGTGGGAATAAAGACATTTTCCGTTGGTGACGCAGATCTAAGTCCTGGTCTACCCTGATCGTCACATTTGAAATTTTACGCGTGTTGTCATGTCACAATCACAAACAAATACAGTATAAGAAGACCTTGCGACGTTGAAGCAAGACAATATTTCTTGTTAAGGTGCCTGCTGTCTCCAGATAGTTGGGGTCGTCATGACTTCATCTGATGAAGTTGAAATAGAAGATACCCCTATTACTCCTAAGTCACAGTAGGAATAATAAATGGCAACAGAGCGAAAGAGGAGACGGAAACAGTATGTTAGCATGGAGGTAGAAAGCAATGGCTGACCCAAACTAAGGTTTAGGTATCACCTCACCCTATTCAAACAAAGTTTTCCCTGACCCAAAAGAGACGATGGCAAATGTGGGGAAGAAAGTGTAGGTCTGCCTGAACACACCAGCCATACTTTTATTATGCTTTTCTTTAGCAGGGACGAGGAAGCAGGTCCTAGTTTAATTAACTGAGCCAAATTCAAAGAAAGTCCGTTCATCTGTTGTCTATACCTCTCGTCCGTACAGGGTGTCTATTTCAGGCGGAATTAGGGCGAAAGGTACGACATAGTTTGGACAGGCCAAGACAGTACACACAGGTCAAGCAACACACAAACATCAAACCTAAGACCGTCCTTCTGCAAGGCAACAATGGTACCAACATTTCCACTCTTCAGTCCTAAATTCAAGGCAGTTCTGTAAGAGAACCTGATTGGTAGAGACACAATCCAAAAGACTTGTAACTTGTTCCATAAGTATTGACTCAGAGGAACAAACAGAAACGCATGTCACAAACGCAAATGTTGCACGGTGGTTAGTCCACTTTGCAAAACCTTGATAAAATGCATAAAAGTTTGAGACTGTAATGAAATAAAGTGTTTGAAACCTCTGAGAGTACGAACACATTTGCGAGGCTGTGTGTCTTTTCTATCCTAACTCCGTTTGGGCGAGTGGATCTTTCATGTTGGATCTTCAGTTTAACCGTGCAGCAGGATGCTGAAGGTTAAAAGGTTTAGCTTCACTAATTGGCCACAGTCGCTGATGAAAGGTAGTTAACAAACAGGGATGCTGGAAAATGAAGAAATAAGGAGAGCTGGAAACGAAAACTTAGCTTAAGAAGGACAACGGATCATGTATAATTTGAACCAGTTAAGTCTTTTTTTTATAACAAGGCCTGGTGTTTTATTTGGAGAAGACATGCATGGCTGAATATATTTTCACTGGAATACGAAAAAAAAAAAAAAACATCATTTGCATTCATCTTTCCAGTTCAACTGATTTAATTATGCTATTTTCGCTGACTTTAGTCTTCTAGGACTGTTTTTTTTTTCTCTCTTTTTTTTTGGACATCAGCCACAGAGGAATTCCCTAGCGATCTTCCCGTTTTCCCCTTTCCTCTCTCTTTTCACTCTCGGCTGACATTGAACACGTACCTCCATAAACCACCCTGTGCTTAAGACTTTTCCCAAAGACTTTAACAATCCCGACTGAGATCTCTCTGTCCGCCGCAGTCCCCCTCTCTCTATCTCACTTTACCTCTCGCCTTTCATCCCTCCCTCCCTGTCCGAAGCTGTCCTCCCGGCCATCTGTCATGTTATGTTTATGGGCCCTTTTGCTTTTGTGTCCTGATGACCACTGTCACAGAGAGCTCCCCATTACCGATGCGGCCTGATGAACGATGTTACCCAGACGCGCTGCTGACACCCCCGTGTCCTTGGCCGCAGAGACACTGCCTCTGTAGCAAGCTGGGGCCGGTAAAGAATGAGGACAGAAGGGGGCCTGAGGGAGCCGGACTGAGGACCTGTCCGTCATCCTGCCGACGGGACGCTCATATTTCCTCCTCTGTTCTTTCCGCCATTTTTCTTCTTCCTCATCCAGCCAATTGAAGGCGGCCTTGGTAAGCATGGTGACAATGCTGCCATTAATCCTGAGCTGGTGAGTGGTGCCCTTGCCTTTCACCTGAATATGTATCTACATCCGCACAGATGCACCGAGGGATCCCCCTTCAAAAGTCCAAATAATGTCCCAAAGTCCGAGACAGCCGACAGAGAGATGATAAATGACGCGGAACATGAATTTTATCTGTCAAGTGGAAATGTTTTTATCTTAGATTCCACACATTGAAGGGTGAAATGTTATTTCTTACCACATTTCTTTCGTTGTTATTATTATTATTATTATTATTATTATTATTATTTATTTTTTTTTTACATTTTTAAATTTCACTTTCATTAAGCATTTGCACACATGCAGCCGTGTTGCTATAAAGCGAATATCTCCTCCGCATTGTTTAAAATATTGCACACGTTGTTTTCAGAAAGGTTTTCGTCCACACGAACCCGCTCAAATCCACCCCCGGGCCTTGTTTTGAACATGCCCAACCCATAGGGGGCAGTGTAGCGCAAAGCTAAAACCTACGTCAACCAACCAGAATCCTTCAAAACAACTGTGACTTCCTGTTAGGAATTTAACATGGTGCTGGGAGGTTGATTTGTGTGGACAGATTGATAGAGGTAGCTACTTTTAAATAGCGTATTGGAATATTGGAATGAATCGGTATTCAAACACAGCACGATATCCACTGGGAATCGTGTCCAAGCAGGAATGTGGATATTTTGACACATCATTTGCCACAGACTCCCATGCGTGAGATCCCAAGTCTCCGTTTTCCCATGGACACATGCAAACGCGTACTTAACGCGATTTCTTGATTCCTACGAATCTTGCAGCCGTCAGCGTAGCACAGGGCTAGTGAAACTGAACTCAGCGAAAAGAAAATGCAGTTATTTTACCTCATCATTTTTTAAAAAAGCTTTTAAAGGGTCCATCCCGACACACAGGGCCACGTTGGTCTGGGCAGCTTTTGTTTCCTAAAACTGAGCGAAGTCACCAAAGGTCTTCCATTGAAGACCTTCGGTCGACGTAAACACGTGCCTGGCCGTCTGAAGCTCGCGTGTGCGCCGGAAAAACTCAGACGCAGACGTAAATCTGCACTGAGCCGCACACACAGCAGAAGGCCAGCCTCTCCGGTTGCACGACGAGTTCGGCCTTCTTAGGACGACGCGATATAAAACAGATATTTAACAGAGGAAGTTTTAAATTTTTACAGCTTTGTAGCATAATGTGGGCAATCTGTTGGACAAAATAAAAAGCTCATTTAATCAGTGAGACTGTCCCCTCCCCACCGCCCTCACCCCCCACTCTCCATCCTCCCACCATCCCTTGCTGTCTCTTTGCGAAAACGTCTTTACTGGCCGGTGAAGCTGCTGATGAATTCTTAAGCAGATCACACTGATAATTGTATTTCATAACTGTCAGTTGTGCGAAGGCTGCCACTGTGCCCAGGAGCTATTTGTGTCTCCACAAACCTCCTCCTCCTCCACCGCGGCTTTGTCCAACCCTCCCCAATCACCGGGGACGGGCCCACCGTCTCCAGCCCCGAATTACTCAATCAGGAGGACACATTTACAGATGACACCTTTATTACAATTAATCAGGGGAACTTGATTAAGAAAGTTATTCCTCCCCCTTCATTGAGACGCGCACAAGTGGCGCGCGCGCGCCGCATATTGCAATTTATGTCCCACTGAGCCCTCGCGCCGCTGACGGACAGAAGAGACGACAGGCGCGCGCGCGCGGGAGGGGTCCGCGTGCAAACAAACACGTTTTCCCGTCTCATTCTTGTCACGCGCGTGTCACGATTTTGTTAAAAAAAAACAAAAAAAAAACTGTTTAATAAATGACTTTAATTGGATGTAGAGATGTGCTTCCAAAAGGAGGCATGAATATTCTGTTCCCTTTCTTCTTTTGACACACACGCACCCAAACACACACACACGCACACGCACACCCACACACACACACACACACGCACACGCACACCGTCCTGAATGAAGCCATCTCTTTACCTTTACTCACAGCTCCTGGGTCTGCTGTGGCTAATTAGTTGAGTGGGGTTTTAGGTTTGGTAATTAGGCAGGGGTAGGAGTGATGGGGGCTCGGGGAGTTGGAGAGCTGAGAGGGGTCTTGACTGACTTGCAGAGGGAAAGGAACTGGACTGTCTGGATGCTGGCAGCGCCAGGCAGCGAGCCGGGGTCCCTGAGGCGCCTGGGAGGTAGACTACCGTGCCACACTACGGGGGTGATGTCTCTGTTAGGTGACACATACAAAAGCGAAGGGGGATGTGGGAATAAAAAGGAGGAAAAAAGGGGGGAATCTTTCAAAAACTTCCCTGCAACTTGAATAAGAAAAAAAGCAAAGCAGTTGCTCTGGACTGATCATTTGAGAAAAGCTGGCTGACGTCACATAAACATATTCATGTCCTGGTTTTGCAAGTTGAACTCCGGGCTCACCGAACAAAGAGATGCCCAAGGGAAAGTTGAATGCCAAACTCTTCACACCCCTTCGATTATTTCCCGTTTTTTCATATCAGAATGCACAAATGTTTATATGGCGTGAAAATTTCTCAAATTAAAGGAAACTACATGCATTTATCTGAACAGTGTGGCACACATGGATACAACAGAACCACATTTTTGCTGAATTTATGGCTGCACATCTTTTTGCAGCCATAAATGCAAACTGACGTTTTTTTTTGCAGATTGACCTGGAGGATTTCTGCTGGAAAGCTTTCCCGCAGCATCACACTGCCACCACCATGTCCCATGTGAGTTCAGGTTAATGTGTCATGCTTGTTGTTTGCCACAGAGAGCATTTTCTCACAGCGTTTCATTTAAGTTTCTCTGTTGACTGGTCAGCTGTTTTTTGTGTTTTTCAGTCCTCTTGATGCCCTTTGTTTAGCAAAACTCACGCACTGATTTTATTTTAATGCGTCAGAGTAAAGGCTATTCAAATTTTGTAAACGGAGGAACTGTGAAAATCCCTTGGTATCCTTTCACGTCACAAATATTTCATAGCGTGCGTAATGTTGCAAGACATTGAGGTCATGTCACAGTAAAAGATGTAACTCCTAAAATTCCACTTTTCTTTTTTTTAAACTTACAGTCACAACTTTTCCTCCCCTTTAAAAGTAAATCTGAACATATCTTCATTGGGACTAATGCAAATCCCCCCAACCCCCACTCCCTAAGCGTCACAGCCTGCTTGTTGCCTTGAAACGATTCACATTTGCCTATAATAGGCATAGATCTCTCCCACCTGTTCCTCCATCGCAGTCTGCAGCAACACCTTCAGAAGGCCCCTCTCTATCTTTAATGTCTTGTTTACGCTCGGCGGCTCCACGCTGATTCGGTGCGATGCCAGTTAGCAGCCGAACGCGGCAACACAATCCAATTAAATAAAGAGTGTTGTCTCTTCAGGTTGCTGTGTGTTCTCTAATTGGGGCTGTGACTGCTCACTAATCAGCGGAGGTACAGGTAGGCCCCGCGAGGACGCCGAGACGAGGCCTCTCCTGTTAATTGTGGAAGACGCAGAACTTGTCCTCCTCCTCCTCCTCCTCTTCTTGCAGTCCGGCTCTCGGATGTGGGCTGAGCCCGTCCAACCATCTGCGCGCGTCGCCACCTCTGTCACCTCTCGGAGCGGCTGGCGTGTAGGAGCTTGCTTTTGTGTTCCAACACCTGAACAAACAGGGGTGTTGCAGAGGGAACCTGTTGTGCGCAGTCAGAGCGATTCCCAGTGCTTCCATTTAATTATGGTCTTAAGGCTGTAGTTTAATTATAATTTTAGTCCCAAAAGTTGCTCGAAGCCTGGTGTGTTCTACAGCAGAGAGAACCAGTATCTCATGGCAAAAAAAAAAAAAAAGAAAGAAAAAAAAAAGTATGTTTCTGAAGGTGGATGGTTGCAGGATGTTCTAAAATAATGGACAAAATAAGCAAAAGCACTTTCCTCATATTTTCCGTCGTGAACCAACTCCGGCCTCGAAGACGTCCCAGTCGTTTATTGCTGCTGTATGAAGCTCTAAAATGTCGTTACACTGATTATTATTTACAAGCAAAGCGGAGGTTGAAGGTAGCGCGCCAAAAATGATCTTCCTATGTGAAACGTACTGATACGTGTAAAGTGTTTTGATGCTGGCATCTAATGGAAAAATAAAGCAATCCAGAAATCAATACCATCTGTTCTATCATCCATCTGTTTTTAACATATAAAAATACCATGGCAACAGCTACTTCACTGACATTTGTGTTTCAGCTTGGTGCATTTATACCGTGCTAAACATTTGCATCAGCTACTTTGGCGTTATCTTGGTCTGTTCGTTAGGTAGAAGTCAGTGATTGTTTGCGCGGTAAAATGAGATTGGAGGATTAGCGTCATCATTCATCGTCCCCAGTGAAACAACTGCAGAACACGCGAAGCATTTTCAGTCACAGTAGTTCTCTCATAAAAAAAAAAATAACACAAAAAATTATGGAGGTTTACCTATAATGATTAAAATAAAGCCTTAAGTTTTTTTCATTGGGACAATAATTCAATTCTTCTCAATGGAAACGCTTTACACGGTCTGATTCAAAACGTGTTTTCTCGTCGCGACATCGACATTTCCTGTTGAATAAACACCGTCAAGCTAACAGCCGATTCAAAGGCGACCCGAGAACGAATGCCCTAAAACAATTTCCATAAAAAAGTGGCTTGCATTGGTTACTTACAGAAAAGGCATTTGCTGTTCAGACCAGACATTTTAACCTGGGCCTTTCTCTGACTAGCCTTTAGCTTCAACATCCAGGGACCAACGCATCTGGATTTACACCATCGCTTTACAAGCTGAATGAAGACACCAGGAGTGTTGTCTACCGCAGGTAAGACATGAACTACCGGAGAGCTTTTATGGGTCATACAGTGTGGAAATTCTGGCCGGCCCATTTCAACAGGGTTTTGACTTCCTCCAAACCAAAATGGCTCCCGTCCCCTTGTGCTGCAGCGTTTTGTCTTCTCCTGCTCCGTCTCTTTGAAAGTGGCAGCTCTTTGCATGCTGGGGCCACACCTGTAACGCGTTTCACACCGAGTTGTATTTTGGAGCAGCCACCTGGATGAGGCAATAACGGGATCGCAGAGCATGAAGACGACGGGGGCCTTCCTGCCAAGAAAGAACAGGTGTTTGTTGGGGTTTTTTTTCTTCGGCGGAACACATTAACACGAAACAGACTGCTCTGACATTCGAAGACTAATGTCACCGTGCAAGCTTTAAAAAAGTCCGACCAGATGAGACGTTTGAAAGCTTTCGTTTGAGTGAAATGGACCGTTGTCGTGATCGACGGCTTGTGAATAACCTTGATAAGTAATTTTGTACGCCTTCGGGTTTTGTTTTTTTTTTCTCTCCCAAAAGAACAAAACAAAAAAAAATAATGATAAAGAAAGAAAACAAAATGTGTCAGGGGGCATTTTCTAAAACATTCACCTTAAGTGATTTTTTTTTCCCCCCCCCCACTCAGTTTGAGGGAGAAAATAATGACATTTTCTAGTCCAACTACTGCTTAGCTGGACTAATTTATCCTTTTTTTTTTTTTTTTTGCAGTTATTACGAGCGGCTTCGGGGGCATGTGAATGAAAAGATTGATTGTGCAAACGCCGTTTCTGTCAGCCACAAACATGGCAATGAAATGCCGAGCGCACCTGGAGCGGCACTTGCTTTTGACAAGCCTGCACTGACGCCAAGGCCCCCCCCCGTTCTCCCCACCATTACAAAAACACTGAAGTCCATCATAAAATATTTATGGCAGATAAAGTAGTCGGGAGTGCTAAAAGCGAGCGCATTACGGCAGCAGGTATAAAGTGATTCCAGAGGCAGGGCTGTGGTGGGGAGGGCCGGAGACGGGGAGCGGTAGGTGGGTGAGGCACAACAACAACAAAAAAAAAAAAAACAAAACAAAACATGAAGATGTTTTGAGAGGCCAAACGTGAGGGCTTTTGTTTCAGGACCTTGATCCAAAACGCTACAGGTGAAAGTGGATGCGGTGTAGAAAGAGACGATTCTCACTGCCTGACTTGAACTCTTGACTCGACTCTTCCAAGTTTTAGTTCATCGGGGAGGAGCAAAATGACTTCTGTTGGCCAAATGGAAGCATATTGAATTGGAAGTTTCTCAAATTCAGCTTTTGTTTCTTTAGTATTTGCCTTTAAACTGTCTGACTTCCGTTGAACGTTTTTGATTTTCTTCCACAAGCTTCTCACAAGCATTTTTGACCCATTTCTCTTGACAGAACCAGCGAGCAAAGTCAGGTTTGTAGGCCGCCTCGTTCAGATTCAAAACTTTGACCTGGTTGTTCTTGAGGTGCTTTTTTTTTTTTAGTTTCTTTTTATGTTTTTTTTAGATGTATGGTTGGGGTCCTTTTCAAGTATTCTCTTCCTGGCTGATGCAGGTCAAATGACGTTTCATAAAATTATTTCCAAATGTTGTAATCTAATTTGTGAAGTGCACCAGTCCCTCTTGTTGCAAAAACCCCCACACAAGATGCCACCCCATGTACTCCACAGTCAGAATCCCACTTTCTTCAAAATGTAAAAGTATGTGTGTCTACAAAGTTAAGGTCTTTGCCTCTGAGGACAATTGCAGAGCTGGAGTTTCACAGCTTGACTCGCCACCTTTCAACCAGCATCTTCTTGAGGTCTTTTGCTCTTGTTTTGGGATTGACATGTTTCTTTTGGATATGTTTACCTCGGAGGCACAGAACCCATCTCCTTTCTGGCGGCATGATGACTGGACATTCCTGTGGTTTATGCTTGTGCAGAATTGTTTCAATCGATTAATACAGAGCTTCCAGGCATCTGGACTTCATCATCCGAGGACAGAACCAACTTGTGGAGGTCCACACTTCTATTCCTTTCTTCTTGGTTGAGTTTTTAGATTTTTCTGTTTTGTCACACAAGAAATGTGTTTCTTCAAAATATCCAGATGTGTGCCTCTGTGATTTTGGCAAATCTGACTGTTAAACATTTTGTCTGATTTAATATCTAAGGAAAAAAGAGTTTGTCTTTTTCACACAGCTGTAGGCTTGATACAAAATGATACAGGAATTTAGATTGAACTCTGTTCATATCTTACAATCAGGAAAAAAAACAACTTTAGATGCTTAATGTCTGTTTATTAATCATTCTTTATTGAGCTTTATCAAAAAATCTTACGAAAATAGAATCTAAATTTTGAGGCCACATAAAGTAGTATGATTTGATTTTAGTGCATCATTAAGGTAAATCACAGCTTGCTATTTCCAACATTTGGAGGCGCCACCTCTACCACGACCTTGCCCAGGTTTTTCCCAGCATACATGTAGTCCACTGCCCTGAAAACCGATTCCAGCCCCACAAATCTTCCCTCCTGCACCGTATCCCCACAATCCACCTCACACACCAGCTCCCCTTTGGCAAACATCTGCATCATGCTGGTCAAGGCCTCCCTGTAGTCCCCAAGGAAGTGGGGTAGGAAGAACCCCCGGACGCTGGCCGACTTCTGGAGCAGCTTGACCGGCAGCGTCCCTCCCTTGAAAGGTGGGATGCCCGACGCGGTCTGGTAGCCCGAAATGAAGCCGATCACTATCAATCTGCCCTTAGTGGCCAAGCTGTTCACAGCAAGCTCCAGGACGCTTCCCCCGACGGACTCGTACACCACGTCTACGCCCTGCGGATACTCCTTCCGCAGTGTCTTGGCGAGGTCTTCCTTGGAATAGTTGATTGGTCTGTCGCAGCCGATGGTTTTGAGGAAGCCTGCTTTCTCGTCGGACGAACACGTCCCAATCACGTGGCAGCCGGCCCGTTTGGCGAACTGCACGGCGAACTGTCCCGTTCCTCCGGCAGCTGCTGTGACCAGGACGGTCTCACCCTTAGCCAGGTCGCCGAGGCGCTTCAGGGCGATGTAGGCTGTGGCGCCGCTCACCAGCAGGGTGAGGAACTCCGGCTTCGGTGAGGGAACGGGCACGCTCTCCTTGGCAGGGACTACTGTGTACTCCGCGAACGCGCCGCTGCCGAAGTAGGCCACTGTGTCCCCGACGGTGTAACGGGAGCTGGCGCTGAGGCCGAGGCCTACGACCTCGCCGATTCCCTCGAAGCCGGCGTCAAAGGGGGGCTTCACCGAAGGGTCATAGCGGCCTGCAGAGTAGTTGATATCAGAGGCGTTGATTCCCACAAAGCTGAAACACAGAGATGCAAAAGTTTATTGTGCAAAAGGTGAGCGGAAAAGACAGCTGCAGCCTGGTGTGGCAAGTTAAAAGCTTGACCTAAAATGCCTCATTGGATCATAAATGTAGGGATATAATTCCTGGAATCCTGCGTGAAGGTTAAGACTCCAGCCTTGTTCTGTCAGGTAAAACGCTCAGGTTTGTTTTGGCAATACTGCAACGCTTTTTTATTTTTTTTTTTCTTCCCCTAGAAAAGAGCAGTCCTGTACCGACAGGACAAGGCTCATATCATAAAAACATTAAATGATGTCGTAATTTATTGTCTTCAGAGACACCCACAACAGAACTGAAACTGTGCTGTGTTTATTTTATGGTTTTTTTTTTTTATTTTTTTATTATTTTGTTGGTTTTTTTGTTCAATCAGAAGACAGTCGCTTCATGCCTCAACACGAAAAGGCGGTGGTTTTCATCTTACTTTTTGTAGCGACGCTGGGAACAAATCTGGGAGAAAAGGAATGTATAAATAAATCATTTACTGTCTTTTAGAGCGGCGGCGCATGCTGGGCCTCATTACTGTGCATGTCACACGTGTACTTTGAGCTTGTAGATAATGCTCCTGTGGTTTATAGATGGGTAAAGATGATATAACAAAACGCCTTGATTCCACTCCTTTTTTTTTTTTTTTTACATCTGTGAGATCAGCTGCCTCACAAACATAATGTGGTTTTATTAAAGAGGAACAATTATTTGGATTTACACCGACAGAAAATCCTGAAGCTTTTCAAATTCCCATCGATATAAATATAGAGATTATTTTGGAAATGAAGCCGGAATCTGTTACGCCTGCAGCCTTTGAAATAGTGTAGAAAGCTCAACGCCATTCAGCAAGATAATGTGCTCGGAAATTGTTTCTTTTCGTGGCAAACGTGATCGCGTTGATGTAGAGGTTTGCCGACAAAAACAAAATGCTCTGAAACGTCATTTACACGTTACAATTACGGTTTTAAAACCGCAAAACTTCTGTCAAGCCATTTCTAGGGCTTAAAGACTTCTGAACGAGATGCCCCAGGCAGTAATGGGAGTGAGCATGGAGGAAGACGGTGCTGCCCCTCCCCCACCTACTGCTGCACACTGGTAGTCAGACGGCTGTCAAATAGACTAGTGTGTTTGTGAGATATGTTTGGAAATATTTTCAGTTGCAAAAAAAATGTATGAAGCAACCAAAGCTAAATGTTTAGAGGCACTGAAAACTGAACTTTTTTAAAAAAATATATCTTTTATACAGTACAATAAACCTAATGATCCTGTTATACATCAGACATAGCATGTCATCAGAAGAAAAACAACAACTAATGACAATGAACTCTATAATAATGTCTTTCGGGGACAGTTTCGGTATTAAAGTGTGTTTTGGGGGGAAAAGTCAAAACCTAAGGAATACAGATGCAACAGTAGTGCTTTTCTCAGGCCCATAACGTCTTTTAATTTCACTTTAAGGTCTGATTTGCTGATTTGTATTTTGTGCAATTCCATTTTTGTTTTTTGTTGTTACGGCTGTAAGCCATGGATGGGATTTCATGGCACGTGATTGCGATTGTTGCTTCAAATGGAACAGAGGCTAATGAAATATGACTCAAAACATGTATTTTTTGCTGATTTGCTAGTTAGCTAAAAAAAAAAAAATGTTGCGGCTTAGTCCGAGACAGACTTGCTCAGTCTGATGGCATTTAATAAATAAAACTGAAAATGTATTCTTTAACTGTGTCCCAATCTTTCTGCACCGTGCACAAAAACCAGAACCGTGCGAATGTATTGTTGTTTTTACACCGAAAACCTCCCTCTGAATGAAAAGTGCATTTCAGTTTTATCAGGCGTTGTCACGTTTACTGCTTAGATATCTTACAGAAAAAATAAACCTTTCCATAAACAAAGCTTTTAAAAAAAAAAAAAAACAAAAAAAAACAGAAAAATTGAGAAAAAAAAGAAGTCTTATTTGTGGACTAACTTTATTCGTAATCTAAAAAAATCACCTTCTAAAAAAATCACCTTTCTCTCTTTCTTGCTCATATCTTTGTTTTAGGTTTGCACTCCAGCAAATCGCGTGCACAAGATCGAAGGCGACTCGAACACACACTCGGTAGAGATCGCTGCAGATTAAAAGCATCCCGCTGCACTGGCTTTGATGTTTAAGATAAAATTACTACAACTCTCCTGGAGCTTCAGCTGATCCTCCAGCTCCAGTCAGAGGCAATCTGTGAGCACGATGAGAGCTCTCCCCTCTAAAGATTCATCACCTGCTTCAAATTGCATACAATTGCTGCCTCGCAAGCTGCACCGATCGGTCGGCAGAAGAGCGGAATCAGCCCATTTCCCCTTGTTGATTCGCAAATCTAGAGCTTTCGATTCCCACATCCGCTTGAATTTAAAACTTCTGTCGACATAAAGGAAGCGACAGCAGTTTTGTCTTTGTACTCTTCAGGATAAGAGAGGTCGGATCGGGTGACAAATGAAGGCAGGACAGACCTGATTGGTGCGTCTCTGCTTACAAGCCAACCAGGTTCTAATGCAGAAGATCTCACACTGGTTAGCCAAATGGTGGGGAAAAAAAAAAAGAAAAAAATACTTTTTTATGGAGAGCAAATAGAACAATTAACATTAGAAACCTCATTAGGCTGCCTGCACAGGCGGTTGTGGGGTAGCAAATCAAAAACAGAGGACAAATGCAGGAAATCAGGCATTATAAAGTATGTTTTTAGTCCTACATCAAAGTAGGCGGATGCTTAGTTGAAGGCTGCTTGTGCATGCAGGTGCAATCGGTGCTGGTCTGTGGGGAAACGTGCCTGATTCCACCCAAACACACTGCTGCTTGCTGCTCTGAATGGGAGACATGATGCTGCAGCTCCAGCGCCACGTAACGCCGCATCTCCTTCTCCATCATCTCCTGATGCCAGTCTGAGCCCCCCCACCGACTCTCTGTGTGTGCAGGTTGGTGACGTAGGAAGACAGGAGGACAGAGAGAGAGAGAGAGAGGGAGAGGGAGAGATGGATTGATAGACAAATGCAGGGAGGGCGGAACTTGGAGTAACTGTGGTTTTCTCTTTTTCTTTTTTTTTTTTTTTTTTTTTTTTTTGCTATCTCGTGATGATGATGGTGCTGATGATGATCGCGGTCGCCGGATTTGAGGTAAGCGGAGAGCTTTCTGTAACTTCCCCCCCAAACAATAACAGTGATCGATCAGACACCGTATCGGTCATCTCCCCCGGAACCCTCTGAAGCCCCCCTTCCCTCCCCCCCGCCCCCCCCGCCACAACTCCCCGATTCCGGACGAGGAGCTCTGCGTCTCCGGGCGTCGGAACGGCGACGGTCCGCACGCTGACGGCCTCTCTGAAATCCTGACTGAGCTTGGCGACGACCAGCTTCTTCATGCTGCTCGGTATGGAGGACCCTTTGAAATCCATGAAGTGCGCCGAGTAGGACGTGTCGATGATGAAGCGCCTCGGAGCCGTCGGGCGAACCCCGGGAAGCGCGCCGGCTCTCCTCCCGAGCAGCGACAGCAGCCGCGGCGGCGACGGGCTGAGCATGGCTCCGAATTGTGGCAAAGTTCACGGAGCGAAAACTTGCCAGCAGTGAGCCCCGCCGCCGTTAGCCTGCGCGACAGGCTCTTGTTTTCTGCCCCCTCTGCGCAGTGCGCGGCGCGCGCAGATCGGAGTCAGGCCGGGCCGAGCGGCGAACGGTCGCGTTTCGACGAGTGAACTAAATAAATAGATACATAAACCACTCCGCGCTTTTGCTACGCTGTATCTACAGCTAAAAACCACGCTCTGAATGTGTGTGTGTGTGTGTGTTTTATTGGGATTGAAACGCAGCTCAGTGGGGAAGAGGCGCAGCGGCTTGTCGTCGGGAGTCCCTCCCCTTTCCCGGACACACGCGGCATTCACTTCCTAGTACACGCAAAGGTGAAACGGATCCGTCCCAACGTATCCCCCTCCGCCCCCCCTCCACGAATTCACTGTGACGTCTCAGAATAATAATAATAATACTACTAATAAAAGAATATTAAATGGACCGACGCGCTCCAGTGTTGCCTGTCAGTTTGTGTGGGTACACCTGTAACCAGAGCTTCCTCACTGGCGATTCGTGGGATTTTGCTGTCATCTGTTGTCATCTGATCTCCTGTTTTTTTTCTGGAAGGTCTGGGTTGTTGTCTCTCTCTCTTTCTTTCTCTCTCTTTCTTTCT
>VMRN01000015.1:5305789-5351076 GCA_010277015.1 Poeciliopsis turrubarensis
TTTTTTTTTAAATACAAAAATAAATATACCTGCATGAGAATCTCCGTGGAAGGTGACGGTCACTATGCCGAGGAGAAAGCAGCAAGAGCCGCGGCGATCAGCAGGTACAGCCCGCTCCTTCCCTTCTCAACCTTTCCTCTTTCTGTCACGTTTCATTTTTGTTTTCCACGTTTTAGTTGTTTAAAAAAAACCACACACACACATAATTTCTAATCCGTCCGTCTTGTCACCCGTGACTCACATCAGTTTGGATAAAGTGATCCAAACTGCGCAAAAGACGCACGGATCCGGCCACTTTTTCTCCCCCCCCCCTCCTCTTGGAAACTTTTAGGAATAGTGAGATAAACTAAATGGCATGTTGTTGTGGGGGCTAAAGCGGGGAGGAGAGTTTAGAGGTTTTGAGAGTGAGTGAGTGAGTAATGATGAATAATTGACACAGAGAGTCGGTTTTTTTTCCCTCTCTCCCTCTCTTTTTTTTTGTTTTTATTAGAAGATTGCCATCCTTGATTTGATGCGTGATTGATCGCCTGTCATGTGGCACTCTTTGATCTGTTCATCCCCCATAAACATCAATAAATCCCCTCCGTGAAGGCTGCCAGAAGCCCTTCTGTTTTATCATCATCATCATTATTATTATTATTATTGCTTGTATGTTATTATTATTATTATTTTTATTATTATTATTATTATTATTATTATTATTATTATTAATAATATTTAGGCCAAAACAATCTCCTAAAGTTGGGAATTTAGTATAAAAAAAAAAGAAGGCCAGAAGCATCTGGTCCTTTATTTTGACATGCATGTGTAAGTGTAAGGACTAATAACTGAACCACAGAGTGAAATAATTTTGCTACAGGCGCTCTGTTTATGTGAATATTTGTAATTTGGGGGGACGAAAGCAAAAAAAATAAAAAATAAAATATTCAAATAGAAAAACAGTAGAAAATCCGAAATTTGGAAAGAATCAGTGCAAATCACTGCAGAATGAGGTGCACCCCTCCAGTCTCGGTCAACGCAACATTAGATGAATCTGAAGGTGGCACGTGTGTACAAAGACTAAAAAAAATAATAACATTGGAGTCTGTTGTGATCGTGGTTCTGCACTTTGATGGCCACAGGTAGGAAAGATCTCCTGTGGCGTCGTGTTGGTGCTTCTAAGTGGAATCGTTCTTTCTCTCCTGTGATTGGCCAGCACATTGTACAGTAGGGTGTATGCACTACGTCTATTTTTTGTTTTTTGTTTTTTTTCTTTCCAGACACAAATAAGAAATTTCTCTTCCGGATTTATCCCACGCTCCCCTCTAGAGCAGATATACCCGAATGCTGTGATGTTTAGCAAAGTGACCAGCTGACAGAAGCAGTTATTGGGAAAAAGGACCCCACAAGGTTGACATGTACTAGTTTGGATTTGGATCTGAAACCCCCACCACCACCAACCATCATTCCCACCCCCCTCCCCCCCTCTGCAGCCTTTAAACAAATGTAAATGAGTGACAGGGGCTTTTCTACCTCTGTGCTAATGAGGCTGAGCCTTTGAAGTTAGGCATTAACAACTGCAGCGAACAAAAGACAGTTACAGAATTTTAAAGAGATTTTTTTTTTTTTAATATGAGGTGCAGAGCAGGTCGAACGGGAGGCCCGGCTGCCGAGGACTTTGAACTCAGTGGGTTTTATCATTGTGATGATGTTGAGGAGGAGGAGGAGGAGGAGGAGGAGGAAGAGGAGGAGAGGGACTGTGAGATGGAGACGATTCTCCAACCGAACACTCTTCCTGGAATCGCTGGGCCACACTGGGAAGCCGGGGGGGATTCGGATTTCCACTTCCAGGGCTCGCTGAGCTTTTCCGCGCGCGGTTTTCGAGGGTTACGAAGAGGGAGGCGTGCGTGACGCGACACCGCCGTGACCTCACCACCCTCTTCTTTTCCTCACATCGAAAACACACACACATAAACGCCACCGATCCAGCTGAGCGTCCGCCCGGGAGCCGCGAACATCATGGCTCGTGACGGTCGATCAAACGGAGCGTCTTCCTCCCAGGAAAACGAGAGTCCAGATAAGGACTTCCACTTGTACTTCACACACACACATGCTCACACACTGCAGTCTGGCCTGATGCTCTACTGGGAGCTGCCACTGACCTGTAGCTTCCTCCCTGTGTGCCACATCTCAAACTGCTATCGGTGGCGAAAATCAAGACGTCACATGATTTCAAAAAAGAAACAAACAAATAGAGTTTCGGTGCAGATTTCTATTAATTTCACACCCACCCAAATAATATTATGTCAATATTTACATACAGAAAAGATTTTATTACGTTTTTCTGTCAAGTTGCTGAAACTTTTGACATACGTTTTCTCTACACCTCAAATATAATTTCTTACTAAATATCAAATAACAAGAAATATGCATCACTTTTTTTTCTTTTTGAAGAAATTGATATTTTTTACAAAACTTTTCGAAACGTTCATGGTCTGTCTCAACGCTTTGGAGTAAGGCGAAACAAACGAACATGTGGGCCCTTTCGTTTTGGCCGGGACAGAACCGGATCCAGTCGCAGGTTTTCACCAAACGCATATCCGTTACTTCTGTGACCCTCCGATCCCGGAAGTGTCGTCCTCCTGCTCTGCGTGACACCTTGCGGCCGTCCCTCCCTCCCCTCCCCTTCCTCTACGGCGAACCACTTTGTCTTTGAGGCGGCAAAGACGAGGGACGAGCGGAGGACGGAAAAAGGAGTGGCTCTGCCTTTCATCCGAGGCGGTTCTCGGATCGGCTCAGATCAGATAGTCGCTGCTTCGTCTTTTGAAACACGCTGGTTAATTATAAGACAGACAAGCGTGTGTGTGAGTGTGTGTGTGTGTGTTCAGCTTGGAAAGGGTGGATAAGGGGTGCTTGTGGTGCCGCTGAGACGGAGGGAAGTAGGGGGATCTGTGTGTGTGTGTGTGTGTGTGTGTGTGTGGGTGGGTGGTTGGGGGGGTGTTGGTGGATGTAAGGTTGCTTCCTGTTGGCTTCATTAGAGAGAGCCCTAATTATCTGCGGAGCTGATGGATTTGTGACAGGCCCTAACGATTAATGCTGACAAATTCAGTAAAGTGTCAAGTCCGCAGCTGCCTTGATGTAATCAAGTTGATATTATACAGTCCCCGTAGCCCCTAGTGCAGCACCGACTCAATTTACCAGTGCAGGTGACAAATGGACTTTGCTACCTGACTAATCACATCAGGAGACAATGCCAGTTAATGACCTCGGCGTGCCCCCCACCCGTCTTTTACCCCCACCGTTCTCATAAGGTCGTAATAAGAGAACCCGGACATGCTCCGACATGTCCTGACCCTTTTTTCCTTTTGCACGATAGATACGATTTTGATTTTTCTTTCTCTAGAAACCCCATCGATTTCCACCAAAAATTCCCCACTCGAAACGTTCCTCTAAGTCACCATCATGGGCGTTTTCCATATTTATTGATATTATTATTTGTCAATGACACGGTACAGGCCGCTTGGTGTATCAACTCGCCGAAGCGGTCCTAAGAGTCGTGTTTTATGTTGTTGTTTTTTTTTGTTTTTTTTTCTTAAAGTTCTAGACATCCTGTGGGGGAGCTTTTACGTTTTTCACATGTGTTGGTTGTAAATCAAAACAGTTTCCATGTTCTTCAGCTCAACACACACACACACACGCGCATACAAGCTCCCTCTCTCTCCAGCCAGCTCGCTGAAGGCCTCCGGTTTATTCCGACCCGGAGAATCGCAGTGCCCCGGGATTCATGATTTTGCATGTTCGGGGCGGATCAGATTACACGGCGACCTTTGTGCTCCCGGTTGACGACGCTGTTATGTGATAGTCCTCCCCTCAAAATAATCAGCAGGTAGAGATTTATGCCCACCCACCCTATACACACACACACACACCACCCTTCTGATTTAATCCCTCTAAATACCTGTTTTTGTTTAGTTTTTTTTTTATTTGACCAACTACTTCCTGTAACCATCTGAAAAAGAATCTGGAGGGACTTACAATTTCAAAGGCTTCACAGTGTCTGAGTCAACTGTTGGTGTTTGAGCTTTGCCAAAATAAAAAAAAAAAAAAAAAGAGAGGAAAAGTGTGCGTGCGCGTGCGTGTGTGTGAAAGAAGCAGAAACAGCCGAGACCTGGAGTGTGTGTGCCTCAGTGCTGACCGGTGTCAGTTTTCCTGGAATGAATAACTCAAACGAGCGCAGCGGTGACCACGCCAACTTAGTCATCCTCTTTAGCACGGCCAGCCTTCGCTTCTCATCCTCGCCCTCCCCCTCTTGCCTCCAACCACCGCCGCCGCCGCCTCATTGGAGCAGGAAAACGAGCTGGTTTTCTCTCGTCTAGCATATTTTTAGCCATTTCCAATCAAAAGCCTTAAAAAAAAAAAAACCGGGACCACCTATTGATCCCCCCGCTGCCTGTTCGGTTTGTACGCTTCCGGTACCCTCAGAGTGAGTGCGTGTGTGGGTGTGTGTGTTTGGCACAGCGAGAGCTTGCGGCGCTGTAGTTAGCAGGTGGGCTTCAGCTGACCTGGTCAATAGCCCTTTTTTTTTTTTTTTTTTGCTCCTGCACCGGCCTCCGAAAACGATAGTTTAAATTTACATCTGGGATTCTGGGAGGTCAGAGGTCAAACACGCTCAGCTTGCTCCTTTTTAATGCCTCAAGTAACAACATATGCCTTTGCAAGCCATGCACTAGAATGAGATCATGGCTGTGTGTCAACCTTGAGTAAAAATATCAAGCACTTACACAAAGATTTTATTTGAGGCAAATTGTTTTTACACCTGCTTAAGTAATATAACACAGTGCTTATTAAAGTCACAATATAATACACTCATTGTTACCTTGGTGTTTAAAGACCACAAGCCTGCATTCCGCTGCTTTACAGATATGTACCCAGTGTCTTGTCTGATGTTAGCATAAGTGACAAACGACGGCTTCGCCAAATATGGTTCCCTCGTCGCCTCCTTTCGACAACGGAAAGGAGGCGATTACTGCTCCGTCCAGTTCTAGGAAAGCTTCACGCTGACATCTCATTAGCAGGATTTTGAACTTTAGGAATGACGCAATGGAAAAATTAAAGCTAACTTGCTAGAGCCTCGCTTTTAGTTGATAACAGGCGTCCGCCACTTCAAGTTAACATTTGTCAGAGCTTTTCTTGTTAGCAAACCACTAAATTAAGGCTATTACATGCAGCACGATTACTAGCGAAGGATTTTAAGAACATTGCCTTACCGAATGGTGATCAGCTTTCAGATCTATCTCAAAGGCTGCATTTATAGCAAATGTGTGGCCTTTATTGCCACAAAGACCACCCTGTTTATGTGTAATTACACTTAAATGACGCATTGTTCTTTAGTCCTTCCAATCCCAATTGTTGCAGATAAAATGTCATAAAGCGTGTGACATTTTATCGCACTTTTCTGTGAGGCTGCTGATCTTGTAGATTAAAAAAAAAAAGTGGGGGAGTCAACGACGCAGTTTTGTTGCTACCTTCACCCGTCCCAAGCTTTTAAACCTCAGAGCACTTTTCAATTCATCATCCAAAAATGGAGGATGACACAACTGGAAACCTACAGAGACGGGGAGAAAGCTCCTGCACTTCCTCCTCAAAGGATGGCATGTTGAAAAATGTTTGTGATTTTTCACAAACTTTATTTTATCGGTGATCGGCCCGCGCCTCGCTCTAAGGCTTGCTTTGGTATTCTAACCTAAAGTCAGCATAGTTAAATAATCAAAACGGGAAAAACAGCTAATCTCCGTTCACGTTAGTTTTCACTTTTTCATCTTAATACCAGATTTTGTCTTTTTTTTTGTTCTATTTCTTTGCAATTCTTTTTCGGGGTGTTCTGACTAACATCCTAGGCTAGAGGGGGGGCACGCTCCCGCCACCGATCGGAGTCTGTTGCCCCTCGCCGCACTTTAAAACACACATGCACACCGTGAACCATAAACACCGTCAGACACTCGCACACTCACAGACACACACCTATACCTAATGCTTAAGTGCAGCCAGCATGTCTCTGTGGGAGGTCATAATGGAGGTGGCTTAGTATGATGGGAAATCATATCATTAAAGCAGCCAGATGTGCTTTGTTGCCTGCCTTGCAGCACATAAAAACAGCAGCAAGTCATGGGATCTGAAAAGGGAAAAAAAAAAAAAAAAGAAATCCAAGTCTGAGAAAATCAAGTCTGAAACAGATAGAAAGCAGCCCTCTGGGACTGGGGCTGACAAGCAGTCTTACTGCTGACTGCCATAGAAAAACAATTTCCACCCAAATAAAGTATTTTTTTCCCCCCTCTTTCTGCTTTTTTAAAATATTGCAGCACCAGAGACAAACTCTTCTCTGAACTTTTTTTTATTTTTTTGAGAAATTCCGAAAGTGAAAAAAAAAAAAAAAAAAAAAAAGCATTGATAAATTGCTTCCTGTCACTGTTATCAGCTCTCTGCGAAGTGTGCTTAATTACGATGTAATAGTGGTGTTGTGCTGAGTAATTACATTTTGTTAAGGGTCCACAGCGGGGATGTAAGACTTAAGAGCTCATTAATAGAAAGCTGTTGATATGCTTTTTTTTTTTTTCCTCTCTCTCTTTCCTTGCCCGTCTGGCACATAGTTGGAGACATGAGGAAGATAAGAGGGGAAATGTTCGAGAGAACTAGTCATGCAACATTTAAGGCTCAAAAATTGATATCTCAAATTTTCTTAAGTAAAGTATTACATTAGCTGTGGGTAAATTTGCTTTCTTGATCAGCGCCGTGCCTCCTCGAGAGGCTACGAGAAAAGTCTGCCAGAGCCAAATTTAACATGTTACTACTATCAATAAAAGATGAGCAATTACAGAATATTTTGTCTAATAAGTATTTGAATTCCTCGGCGCTTGAAAAAAGCCCAGAAAAAAAAACAACAACAAAACAAAACAAAAAAAAAAAAACATGTAGCTTACCCACTCATTACATCAGTTAGCAGGGGGAGTGAGAGGCAGCCCTTTGATGCCGACAAACAAACAAGACAAATGAGACGGGGCCCTCTACAGAAGAACCAAAGCCCTATCCAGGGACACCTATACCCCTGTGTACACCTCCCTTCCCCCACTTCTTCTGCTTCTTTTACTTTGGATCCTTCTCACATCTCTGCCTCTCCATCTCTTTCACGTGCCTCCTGTTTCGTAGCTCTCCCTCTCCTCTTTCTTCCGCGCTTTCCTGCCTCCCGTGCGCCTTTTCGCTTCTCTCGGAATCGGAGAGGAACTTTACTTCTGGGCTTTTCGTTTACGGCGAAAAACTTCCCGTTCCCTCCTGTGTCTCGTCAGGCAGAAGTCAAGGCGAGATGGAGAGGGAGTTTCCGCTGGGCGGTCTTTTGAGTTTTAAGCTGCTTTTCGCTGCAAATAACAGATTATCCGAGCAATGTTTTGGTAACACTAAGCGATGAGTAAAATCTGGTTTTCATGATGTCAAGGTGCTCGGGAGTACCGGCTAAACGACGGTCTTGGTCGCTAGTGTTGTGGTGTTTTTGTTTTTTGCGTGGGAAGGAGGAGAGGTGGGGTGAGGCTTTTAGGAAGGATAGTTAAGCTGACAGATGAACGGGACGACAGACAAATTCTCCCACAACAGCTGCGACTGCTGCCATTATCCTGACAGGTGTCAATTAAGAATTACTGCCTGGCCGGCCGAGCGCCCCTCCGGACTCACTCAAACGTCCCTCCGTCCCTCTAGTACGCCACCCCACCCCCTTTCCTAGGTCCAGCTGTCGACTTGTGAGAGAAATAACACTCAGATTCTCAGTTTCCCCGTCTCTTGATCAATGGTAGCACCCAGGATCATGATTATTGTACATCTGTTGACCACCAGGGTGCTGGTATTACTACTTGCTTAATGCTTCCTGCTTTGCAACCCAAATAGAGAGAAATGGTGACTCAAGAAGCTGTACCTTGCCTTACCCCAGCTATTTTGAATATAAATCTTTCAGCTCTCAGATCTGGCAGGTTAACAAGCCTCATTTCATCTCTGGTTGTGTTTGTATGAGGATTTGGATCCATTTCGTGCACATGTGCTGCACTTGCCCTGCAAAGTACCGTCTGCAGACTTACTGATTTGAGTTGTTGGCTCTCCCTCTGTTCACTGGCTTTCATCAAACGAGTTGATGGACATGCTTTTGCAAACTTTTTGCACATCTTGATGGGTCACTTTGGCAAACCTACCAACCGAGCAAATGCGCGCTTGACTATCAACAGCAAAGATGCTTCAATCAAGCCTTTTCTCGGCGACGCCTGTTGTGGTCTAACTTTGCAGCCCTTCGAAGAGAGAAAAATACACCACAGGTTCTTTGAAAGATGCTAATATTTTTAACCCAATAGTGAGTTGAAGTACTGTAGGTTTTTCCCCATTTGATCTGTTGATCTTCAATCAAACGGAAAATTTGTCTGATTCCGACGTCTGGTCGAGTGATCGGTGAATTTCTAGTCAACCGTCTTACGGTTTCACCGCAAGAAAGTGAAACGCTAATTTATTTGGCATCTGCCTACCCACTTGTCTCAGTTTATGAGGGTCTTTAGTATGCAGTTGAACTTTTTTCTTAGATTGGAAAGCTTAGCGGAAATGGTTAAGTCAGCGGGACACTGATTCCTGCAGGCATGAGGAATAAAGAGGGAGAGCCTATATTTTCTACATACAGTATGGAATTCACCATCATGTTTACTGATTCTATGGTGATGTGTCATGCCGTTGACTGTACTTATTGCTCAGACTCTGTAATGAATGCAGTTTTCAGTGCTGCCGCAGAGTAAACACGGGGAAGGCTTCAATCGGCTGAAGGAGGAAGCAAAAACAGCAGCGCTTAAAAAGCAACATGAGAGTGAGCGAGTTAAAGAAAAAAAAAAAAAAAGCTCCCCAGGAACACACAGATGGATTTGCATGTTCACTTGGGAGTTAGACTTTTGGATTTTTTTTTTCCTCCCTAGAAATCATTTGCCAAAAAAAATAACCGGGGAAGATAATATCACTGTTTTGTGTGTGCGTGTGTGTGTGTGTGCGTGTGTGTGTGTGTGTGTGTGTGTGCGTGTGTGCGTGCGTGCGTGTGCGTGTGTGTGTATGTGTGTGTTTTTCCTGCTTCTCCTGCTTTATTTGCATATCACTTGTTTTAAATAAGGAAAACCCTCTGAGAGATTTCTCTCTATATATATATTTTTGCCTTTAGCTACGGTCGTTTTCATCATGACAAAACTATCATCTCTCTCGGCCTTTTCTCCCACCTTCTCTCCCCTCCCCACTTCTTCTTCTCCTCTTTTTATTTCATTCCTTCCTCAGGCCTGCCTCCGTTCTGTCTCACTCCAGAATTATGCCGCTCCGAGCGATTATCAAACCTGAGAATATTTTTTATTTTTTTTTCCCCATCCCCATGCAAATCACCTCACCGTGTTCTCTTATCTGCCCCCACCCCAGCCAACCCCCTTCCGAACCGTTTTGTGTAATCAAAGTAAACGGCAGCTAAAGGGAAAAGGGAAACGCTCTTTGTGGAGATGGATGGAGGGATTAAATATTAACCGGATGCGGCCGACTTAAGGCGAGTGTTTTACATAGCTGCTCCCGCCACGGATGCCGCACATTGATCCCCCCCCCCCCTCCGCCACCTCCTCCACTCAACCCCATCACCCCACCTCATCCCGCTTCCCTTCGCCCCGGTGCCTTTACTTGTTTGGCTGCCTGCCGTTAATTTTTCACCATCAACTCGCCGGCTGGGTCTGGAGAACAGAAACGGAGCGGGTGGAGGAGAGGGAGGCCAACGAATGGTTCAGCCATCATCCACCCTCGCTCCCATTCCCCACCACCACCCACTCCTCTGCTTTTAACAGGGGCAGGTGAGATGGATGATAGCAATTTGAAATTTTGTTTGTGCGTGTGATCATGGAGATTGTTTTCTGTATTACCATGGTGTAACAATTCCAGTGATTAATTGAGGCGAATGCCGGGTTCTGACTGGCTGAATGGGGCTTGGGATATTTGTGTGTGCATGTGTGTGCGCGTGCGTGCGCGTGTGTGCGTGTGCGTGTGCATGTGGTGGCTTTCAGAATGTCCACCATCCTGCAGTCCTGGCTCGTGAATGTAGTGTTTATCAGCTGACCTTGGCTACTCCCGGCCAAAAGAAACAAAGAGAAATCGGCCCATACAAACAGCGGATCCAGCCTGCCACACACTGCCCTTTCTGTCATATCGCTTCCTTCATTTCCTCCTCCTTCCTCTGCTCCAGCTGTGATTAAAAGTAGCAAAATCAAACCACTCAAGTCCAACTTTATTCACACCCAAGAAAGGGGGCGGGGGTGGGGGGGGGGAAGACTAAACAAAAACAAAATGGCCACAGTGACTTCACTATTTGCACTTTAAGGACATCAGAGGAAGGAATGCTCCTCCAGCGGCGGCGGCGCTGCGGGTTCGCTCTCTGTTTGTTGTTTACATGTGTACAGCAATATCCTGTGGGTTACAGAGGCAGCTTGTTAACGAGGGAGGGAGAGGGGGCTCCGACCAGAGCCGGTTCATCCCACCCTGCCCCAACACTCATCTCAGGCCAAATACACACACACACTCACAAACACGCACGTACACAAAGTTGTCACAACGGTGCCGGTGACAGCACGGTGAAGGCCCTCTGGCATTTATAAATGTGTCCACCCTGCAGCAGAGAGAGACCCCCACCGCCAGCAGCCCCCTTGTCCCTCCCTGCCTCTCCTGCATGCACCCTCCAGCCGGCGCACTCGTCTGACGAGGTCGTGGGCAGGTCGTGACCCCCAGGTGGCCGCAGTCTGGGCCACGCGGGTCCTTGTTTGCTCTCTTTTGTTGTTTCTCTGCCCTGCCGCAGAATTCTGGTGAAATTCCAGGTCAGACGGTCCTTCTGAAAAATGAAAAATAAAAGAAGTTGAAATAACACCTGTGTTTCACAGCTGGGGGGTTTCTGATGCCACATGCTAAAAAAGTCAACAGTTTTTATGCCACAAAACAGTGTCGTTTTTCGCCTTTATTTCCACAGAAAATACCACAGTGTGGCTCTTCCTTAAATGTGTTCTAACGTAGGTGTAATGCGGTGCCACAATATTCTCATCCAGTGAAGCCTTTATCTGCATGAAAGTTTAGGCTATTACTATGACACGTGTTATGTTCTGTACTTAACAGCTTATTTATTTTGATGTGAGAAAGGAAGTAGTTCTTGAGTTCCTCCTCCGTGTTGGTAAAGGCAATGAGTGGTCATCGTTTTTAGACCAGTTCTTCTGATTCCTACATAATTGGCTGATCATTTTTAATCAGTTTGGATCACATTTGGCAATCTGGAGTTCAGAACAAATCAAATACAAACTTTTAATTTGATTTGACTGGTGAAATCAGGTCCTTCTCGCTCTGGCTGGATATGAAGGGTGCTTTAAACCTGGGACTCTTTATTTCTAATGGCTGTATATACTCTGGGAAAACTTAGAAAAATCTTTGTTTACTTGAGGTGACAGGAATGTAGTTTGTTTCGTCCAGGACATTTTATACTTCACAACAAACCCAAGGACAGAACTCCTGGGAAGACCTTCCCACGGTAAATCGAGAATAAAAACATTTCTCCTTTTTTTCTTTTTTTTTTTTTTTTTTGGTACAACCAAACCCATTTGAAATTTTCTGACCAATCACAGAACTGTTCTCTGATGCCGACGCTCTGCCCAGCAGATGTGTTGAGAACTAGCAGAACCAGGCAGAATGGATCAGTTCGTGTGGCGTACGAGTTTAAAGACAGGAAGAAGTTCTCGAGTTGCCCTGATGCATTGCTCGTCGTGAGCGGCAACGCAACAGGGCAACCTTCGGGGTTCTGAAGAAAAAAAAAGGAATTGCTGGCAAAATTAAGAGACAAGATGCAAACAAGTTGCAGGGACTGTGAGGATAGAGAGGCTCATTGTTGAGCGCTAACATTGTTAAAGTTAGCATCTTCGTCTTAGCTGACTGTTATTGTCAAACTAAAGGGTTGTTTCCCAGTTTTTAATGAGCCTGGATTGCATATGATCATCTTTAGGTCATTCAACTTGAACTTGTGAATTTCCTGAACACTTTATTCAGTTTGGGAAAACGCAACAGCAGAGAGTTTTCGCATATATTTTTTGTCTTTTTGGCATTTGGGTTGATGGGAAAATGATGCAGGCTAGTAGAAAAAGACTAATGTTGAACCCTGATTACAGATCACAGATCCTTTGAAAGACACTTTGTGCTCAGTACCATGTATCGTCATCTACACTCCTCCTCTGTCAGATCACAAACTTCTCCTGCCTCTCTATTCTGTATCCTTCCTAGTGTTCTCCTCCCTGTCTTTTCTGCGTCTCTGTCTCTTTTGCGCTCCCTCAGTAAAAGTAGCCCTGGTCCCCATAGCAACACATGGTGAACTCTTACTCATTACCCTGTGTTTGCAAGCTGCTGAATGGCATGAATCCGGCTCCTCGTTGCCGTAATTTTAAGCCAACGGGACTGTCATGATTTTATTTTTCCCTTTTTCTCTCACCCTCTCTCTCCCACCTGACCACCTTGAGCAGAAAGCGATGGAAATATTTAATCTCCTAAATGTTAGGTCAGTCGGTTTAGTGGATGCCATCCGTCCTTCGTGTTTCCTTTTCTTTCCTTCTTTTTTTCCCCTTTTCTTTTCCTTTTTTCTCCTTTTTGACCGTTAAAGCTCCTGTGTGCTGATAACAGGTCAGCCGTTGAGGGCGAAACAAGAGGGTGGGAGGAGCGGTGAAAAGTGAAAGAGATACAGATGAAGGGAGGGCAGGCGAGGAAGAGGAAGAATCAGGATGTGATTATTGAGAGTAAGAAAGTGTGTAAGCAAGATGGGAGGAAGGAAAAAAAAAAGAAAAAGGGAAAGATTTTCTTTATGTTGGCTCACCCGTAGCGTAGGCGGTGCACAGAGTGGAAGAGGTCAATAGGATGCCGTGATAGGCTAATCTGCCAGGAAAGGGAGGGTTAGGGCAGGCCTCACGGGAGCAGCTCATTGGCTAGATTCATTTGCCCCTGTGAAATAAAATCTCACTGTGTCTTTGTGTTGCTTTCTTTCTCTCTCTCTCTCTCTCTCTCACTCTCTCTCTCTCTCTCTCTCACTCTCTCTCTCTCTCTCTCTCTTTCATCGCTCCAAGATTGATAGTGGAGGCATTTTGCTCTGAAAAGTTCCTCTCGAGTGTGTGAATATTTATCCGCTGGCGTACATATCCCGTATCTGCTCGTTTAGCTGTGTGTGTGGCATACTTTTCTCAGTCCATCCCAGTTCCTGTGGGAGCGCGAGTGTGTGTCTGTGGGCGTGTACGCTCAACATTTCCAGAGCTCTGTGTATGTGTGTGTGTGTGTGTGTGTGTGTGTGTATGTGTGCTTCCCCTATTCCAGTCAGACACATGGATGACAGATGACCCAGTGGGAGACACCAGCCATCCTGCCCAACCGGAATCTCTCCACACTCCCTCCACCCTCCGCCCTCCTCCCTTTTGCCTATTAAAAAGTGTGCTCTTTGTTTACTTCCTCGGCTTTTTGCCATAAATCCTGGATCCACCTCCTATGTGGCGCTGCCCTCTTTTCCTCAGGTTATGGCTTTGAACGCGATCATAATGGCTGCGTCACGGCAACTGTGTGTGCGTGCAAGAGGGAACAAACCAGCCGCAACCTGTCTATGTGCGAGCTCGTCTGTCGTTTTGTGTGTATGCGCGCGTGCGCGTGTGGAGGGGGGCTCGGTGGACCAGAGGAAACCTAAATCCTTATATATAAAAAGGCCGTGCACTCAGCCCGGGCCGAGGGAATGGAGGGAGGGGAGAAGAAAGAAGGGGGACAGAATCCGAAGGAGAGAGGGAGAGGGAGAAGGGGAAAAAAGTTGATTTCCTTTTTCAGCAGAGCCATATATCACCGGGCCTCCCAGCTGCAGTGTCACAAGCTGACAGAATGACATGTGTCATTTATCAAAGGGGCCAGGCGGGGGCCTTGGGAAACGTGCACCACAAAGCCTGAGAGAGTTCATTCCAACACTCAACCCTCCCTTCTTCCTTCCCTCCCCTCATCTCCACTCCTTTAGCCCGCCCCCACTGTTCACTCTCCTCCTCGTTCACCCCTCCACCCCCCACCCCTCTCTCGACATCACCACCCACCCACTCACTTCGCCTGGTGCTGAAAAAAAAAAAAAAAAAAAAAAAAAAGAAAGGGCCCTGTAATGTTTGCTGTCTTCACAGCAGCTGTGTCTCTGTGTGTATGCAGGGTAACCCCCACTGAGTTCAGAGCTGGGCTGCACCTTAGAGCCAAACTCTGCTCAACTTTGAGGCAGAGAAAAAGAGACGGGAAAAGGATCTTCGGTCGGTTAAGCGAGCTCTCGTAAACACCTGGACCTGATGCACTAAATATCTTTCTGAAGCTGTTAAAAATAAAAGCAATTACCTTGGGTTGCAAAAGTATTTATACCCCTTAAAATTCCTGAACGTTTATTAGATTTGTAACCAAACAAAAAACGTGTTTTGGTGCATTTTGATGGTATTTCATGACACATCAAAGCACATTAGTGCATAATTGTAGCCTGGCCATCGCCTTCCTACGCTATTCCACCCAGTTCTAAACTCGCTTCACAGCTCAGTCTGGGCTTTCTCCCGTCGAAGTGGATTCCTCTGGTAAAATTTCTTCCGGGCCAACCAGCGAACAGAAGTTGTGAACGATGTTGATTTTCTGCGCTGAAAATTAGAATTGTAATCTGCCTGTAGTTTTAGCAATTCGAGCAGAGGAAGTGAATGAATCTGTTCGGTCCATTTTGCCCACATCTCCAAATGTTGAATTGACATCAGCAGCCATCTCGTTCAGCGAGGCTCTTCTCTCCATTCAGTGAAGGTTGGTTGTTTACAGCGCAGGCAGTTTTTGGTAAGCTTCATAGCATCGAACTGACAAATTGCAAATGTCATGGGCAAATGTTAGTGATTGGGTTAAAAAAAAACAATTTTGAAGACTGTCATGCGTTTGTATTCATCTGGACCACCTATCTCTACCAGGTCTGCATACGTGGAGATTCATTTTTTTCCTTGTAAAACAGCTCAACATCAATCAGATTGGTTGCCATCTGTGAAGTTCAATGTTCAAGTCTCGCTGTAGGTTTTTATTTTACATCTGGACATTGACATCCTAACACATGAATCGTAGCTCTAGTTTGAATGCTTAGGTTTTTTCTTGTGCTAAAAGGTGCACCTCCACCTCAGGCTCAAGTCTTCTGTGATCCAGGATTTTCCACCCTGTTGTTAACTCTATCTCTGACCAGCTTGGGCCGCCATGTAATTTGCACAGCTATAAGTCATGTTGGCCAACAAGTTCTGACCGGAACGTCTTCTTCCCACATGCTTTGTGGACAACGGAACTCCTTATTTTGCTTTCTTGTTACTACTACTACTAGTTGTTTTGGCATCAAGATTTTTATATCTATTCCAAAAGTTACTAAGGGCCTCTTAACTACTTCTCTCCTTAATGCCCTCCTTGCCAGTGGAAGTTGATGTCCAGGTTTTCAGACCTTGTCTTCACGATTCTGTGTTTTTCTCTGCTAAACCTGAGACCTTCACAGAACAGCTGGACTCATACTGAGGTTAAATTTCACCGTCATGTACTCTATTTAGTAACTAGTTGATTTCTAAAAATGGGGCTGAATACAAACACAAGTTACACTAAGAAAATCTCTTTTTTTCCCCCCCATTTCTTTCTACTCCAAAATTAAGAGCTGCACATAAATTCTCCCCCCAAAATACATAGAAATTTGTGGTTTTTAACATGACAAATAGTTGATACTTTCACATGGCTGTGTACCAAAGCATTGATCTTAACGCTCTGGCAGTTTCAGTTGTGGTTTCATACTGTTTAAAAGAATCACCGTTTGCATTCATCAGCCAAGAATTACACACTGCAACTTTGAACAAAGTTACAAGAGTTTTTTTTTCTTTTTTTTCCTGAGAGGCTACAGCTTTCATGGTGTGTTAGATACCGCAGCCCCTGATTTAACAGCCCATTACGTCGATGAGCAGAGGAATGCATTTTGTATACAATGTGCCACCTACAATATAAACCAGCGTCAGTCCAGTCGTGGCATGTCTGTCTTGCAGCTTTTTCTTTTTTTTCCCTTCTTCTTCTTCCTCTTTTTTGCCGACGTCTTACCTCAGCGCACAGACTCCAAACCCGACTTCCTCTCATCCATCATCGGCTCACCTTTTATCCCGGGCCTTCATCCACCCCCACACCCGGCCTCAGCTGGGGTAGACTCCATTCTGGCCACTTCCTGAATGAATGACTTAACCTACCTGTATGCCCTTCACCACCATGAGCTCCCCCTTTGTTTGTTAATAGGCCTTGTAGTCGTTTCTGTTCTCTCTAAAGTTGCTTCTTCCTTCACGGAAAGATCCTTTGTGAATGTTGTCAGCAGGTATGGGCATTATTTATTTAACAAAAAAAAAAAATTATTTTAAGCATTGCTCAAAGCATATGTACTGTTTTGCCATCTGTCTAGACGGGCTTGTGATGCTTTCTGATTAATTTGTAACCACGCTCACATGGCGTAATGACACAACATACACCTTTTTTTTCTTTTCGCTGAAATTGCAACACATGGCAGAGTGCAATAAATAACTAGAAAATTACTTGAATATAAAGTTCAGAAGGTGACAGTAAGATTGCAGAATCAACACCTCCAGAGGCCGGCTTTGTTCATAATCTGTAGGGGTGTGATAAGATTTCGTGGAACAATAGGAAAAATATTTGTTGTCAAGGTAAGGACTCCCTTGCTGAGCTGCTGTTAGCGTTTGTCTGTGTCTTGTGACGCAAGTTTAAACAACCATCATGAGAACAACTTATAAAGGTGTGTGCTTTAATCTTGTCACATTGTGTAAGTCTGAGAGTCTATTTTGAAGGACAGAAAGGAAGCATTTGTTGATTTGGTGCCATGCTGACAGAGTCAGGTCATCAAGACGTAGTCAGGCTAGCTAGCATAAAGTCTGCGCAACGTTCAAAATGCTTATTGGGAGCATTTAGAGAATTGAGTGAAAAATTGAAATGGTGGCAGAATGATTGGCAAGAGATGACATAAGGACTATGACTATTATGACTGGCTAACCTGAGCTGCTAACAATGGAAGCGTTTGTTGTTAGCTTAGAGCTTTCTGCTAGCGTTCAACTAAAGGGATATTTTGCTGCTTTTATTGGGTTTGAACTGCATTTAATTGTCATCATGTGTAACCTGTAGTAGGTAGACCGGTGAAACCTGACACCGGATGATTTTTGCACTGGAAAGAAATTCTTCAAATTCGCAGTTGGAGTCGTATGTTACTTTGTGTTTGTGAAAACAAAAAACAGGGATTTCAAGCCACTCAACTTTGTTTTTATCCATCCACTGCCACATGAATTTCTCCGTAATGTCGAAGAAGTTGAAACTGTAATGTTTGCTTTGGCTTCTTCTTCTTTTTGCTTGGCCTTCATTCATCCATTGCCTTAACATTTCCAGAATTTAGAAGCTGCCTCATGTTGACATTTTTGGGGGGTTTAGCTTGTGCTTCTTTCTTATTTTTTTTTTCAGTCTCTTGACAGCTGCTGAAGTATTTTGGTTAGAGTTTGTTTGAAGTTTTGTCACTAAGTAATACATTTCAGTATTTTCACTTGACTGAAAAGAAGCTGCACATTTGAAAGCTTAAGCCGCTTGTTACACCGAAATAGTGGAGTGACTGTTTGCACCTGTGCATTACACGTACTGCAGTAATTCTCCTGAACAGAAGGGGGCACTGTGGAGAACCACACTACTGCTACACATGAGTAACAGAGTCAGCGGGAAGCAATCTCCACATTAAGACGTATGTCAGAAATGTAAACTCACCTTTGCACTTCCGACATCAAATGTGAAATCAAAATCGTTGCTACCGGGAACCTTAATATACAGTAGTACAGCTAACTTAAGCTATTGCACTTATATTTTAAATAAATCACAAGTTGTACAGCTTTTACCAGGATTATTACCACAAACATCTTGCAGGGACTTTCAGTATTGAACGCAGGGACATTTCTAAAGGTTAAGAAGAAGAAAAATCAATGCGGCATGAACAGTCGGGCTGGGGGGCTTCCGATACAAACCGTCGAGATGCAACTTGCAGGAATTCTCTCCCCCCCAAGCCCCCATCTTCACGCTGACTCGTGATGGCAATTGCAAACGTTTATTCATCTCTAAACAGAAAGCATATCGTTTTGCGGCGCAGACAGCCTCGTCCTGGCAGACCAGACAGCCTCAAGAAAAGCAGAGGAGCTCTCTCTGGGTGGAATTCTCCTTTTAATTATTCAAAATCTAACACGGAGCAGATCGAGGTAGAGGAGGGGAGACGGGGAAAGTGAATGAGAGGTGAGAAAGCAGAAGAAGATGAAGAAGAAGAGGTGGGGGCGGAGGGAGGTCTACTGACAGTATGACGCTTCTTTGCTTTGTCTGTGGGGGTTAACAGAGACGGTCGATCATTAAGGGGAAAATTCAGCGGCCGCGTCACCGAGGAGTGACCCTTCAAACAGGTCACGGATAGTTCACTCTTTAAACACTTCCTCCCTTCCCCCCACTGTTCCTCTTTGCGTGCTGTAAAAGGTGTTTTCACTCGCACCGTGACAGATTTGAGGTCTTCGCTCAGTACGCAGCATTCAGAAAACCTGTTTATCGTATGTGTCTTCGTAACCCATATGCAGGTTTGCAGCTAAATATAAACTGACAGATATCACTCAGTCGCTTAAAAGCCATCATATCCTGCCCTCTCCTCTGTCAGCACCTTCAGGCCATCAATTGCCCTACCTCCCACCCAAACCAAGAGAGCACCTGAACGTCTCCCCCACCACCAGCACCTTCAACCAATTCAGCATTTTAGGAGATGGATGCTTCTTTAAAGCAGAGATTGATTGTGGGTATCAGAGTTATGGTGCCATTCATCACAGTAGATATTATTCAGATGAGCAGCAATGAGCAGGGAAGTGAGACCCTAAGCCCATTGATGAGGTGGGGAAGTGGGAGAGGTGGAAGTGGGGGGCGGGGGTGCTTATGGATTCTAGATGAGTGCATGAGTTTGTAGGGGCCCGTCCACAATTAGTAACTCCTTTTTTGGGGCCTTTATAGTTTTAGTTTGGGAATAATGAGCATAAATCCTCATAAAAATGCTAAAATCTCACCTATTATCTAAATGAAGTTTGTAGTATTTTCTGAAAGCTTTTGACTCCACCTAGTTTCTGACAAGGCTTTTTCTAATTTGTTCTGATTTCCAGTTTTTCCTTAAGGTCAGAACTGTTGATTCTGAGTCGGACCTGTTTGTTTCTTCTGAACAGAATTGCAGCACAAAGTAAAGATCTGCAAGTTCCTAGATAGATGTGAAAGTTATGAATCCAACTGAAAATAGAGAAGTATCTATATATATATGTATGTATAAGGAGATATGTATCTTCTTAAGGTACCAAGCGACCAAAACTACAAAGCGACAAAATGACTTGCACCTCTTTTTAGGTGGCACATAGTTTTGCCTTTATTGTTGGTAATGTTTCTGCATCTTGCTGTTAATTCTATGTATATATTCCCATCGGTGTGTGAGTGTGTCTGTCTGCGTTGGTCTCCACTTATGCGATGTTTCTCCGTACCCTCTTCTCACCGGTCTCGGATTTACGGCTTCATTAGAATCCTCGCGCTACCTCCCGTCCTTCCTCTCTCTCTCTCTTTTTTTTTTTTTTTATTGTACGCGTCTGCCTCCTTCTGTGCGGCCGCATTTGCAGACAAAACGCACAGCCAGCCGTACGGTCAACATGCTGCTCCCTCTCTTAAGGGAACGCTGCGGCTAAAGTACTTTTCATTCTGGCACTTTGTATAGTTTGTTTCAGTTCTTGTTTGTCATCCTTATAAATAATCTGTCATTGTTCGTCAAGGCTTAGCACCTCATTGTGACTCGAGAGTTGAGGCGCTGCGGCGGTTTTTTGGAGGTCCTTCCCTGCCCCCAGGCAGCCCCACTCGGCTGAAAAGAGCCCCCTTATTGTGTGTGTCGTCTTTTATGGCGCTGTCTGAAAGAGAGGGATGCACTCCAGTCGGCATTCAAATGCACGTGGTGAAGCAGCCAGCAGAGCAGGACAAACACCACTGGTTGTAAAACGCTTTGAAAAGGAGTGTCTGCATTTGAGTGTGTGAAGGCGGTATGGATGCGTGTGCGTGTGCGAGTGCGTGCGCGTGCGCGTGAGAGAGCCGGTGCAAGCTTGGAACTGAAAGGATTTCACTCACTTTACATCCACTTTTTCAGTTTCTTGATACAGCTTGTGTCCACCTGTCTCCTGTAATCGCCTGAAATGACTTTCTTCTTGCAGGACTAAGAAAAGAACCGTAAAGTTTGGGCTTTTCAAAGTTCCCCCTCCCCATCACCAACACTATTATCAGGAGTCAAGTCATGCAGAAACGTTAAAAAGAAAAAAAAAAAAAAAGGAAGGTAATCACACTTTGTGCTGGTGCTTTTGTCGTCAGTCCGTGATGGAAATAGGTCTAAATATGAGATTAGAACCTGCCAGTGACTGATGCTATTAGGCAGATATGCCATAGACTTCACTATCTTCTGTGAAGGATTAACGCAAATTATACTGGGAGACGGGCTTGATTTCTCCTCTGCCTGGCTGGATGTGGGCATTTGAGGCACTCTAAGTTGACAGCGTCTGTCTCCGCTTAGTTCTCCGAGACAGGTTGTGTGACAGCTGATGCCAGCCGAGGGCTTAAAAAGTGTGTATACGTGTGGGTGTCGATTTTTTTTTTTTTGTGTGTGTGTGTGTTTGTGTGTGTGTTGGACAGCATTTGGTCTGCTCGTGCGGCGAGTTTGTCTTGGCGTGTGTGTGCGTGAGCAGGAGAGTTATAAACTGACAGGCGAACGCGTTTGAATGTGATTTCACGTCAATGACTTTTTCTCTTTCCTTGATGTTGGGAAACAGGTTCTCTTTGAGTTGGGTGACAATTGGGAAAGGCTAAATTTAAGCTTGGTGGCGTCCTCTTCATTTCTACACTTTATTTTCCGAGCGTTTAGTTAAATAACTCCCACATCTGCAAGACTGTCCAGGTAAAGCCGGAATGGGTGGTTTGGACAACTTTCATGTGATTATTTGAAGTGTAGTGCTGTTGATTCCCATCAGGTTTGTTTTAAGGTCTCTGCAGACGCTCCCTGTTTTATCCTGAGGGTTTCCTCTTGGTGCACTGATTTAGAAAGGGAACATTTTCTATATTGCTGTGTAGGAAGCTAGAAGAGTGGATGTATCGTCTGAGTCCCTGTTCCTCCCATCAGTAACTCTTGCCTCATCACCCTCATGATCATAACAAAGGTTCCCCCTCAGACTAAACTTGGCCAAAGTTTGGTCTTGAGAGTCACCTTGAATTTTTAACCTTTTGTAATATCATTTCCTTTCCAACCGTAGGGCTTCGTTTCTGCACTGCAGGTTATGAGAAATGTTCTGATATCTTGAACTTTATTTCTTATAATGCAAAGGCAGAGATCTCTGTCTTTCTCTCACCCATACGGCCATCAGAGGCATCGTGGTGCAGCTTTGGTTTTACATTGAGCTGGAGAAAATTTGCGGTCACACTTGTGCCTTCTGTGGCATTTCGCAAAAAAGTTCCTCAGACCGTGGGGGAGATGTGACAGAAGCTCTTCTGTGCTTTTCTTTCCTTTGTGCGTGGCTTTTTTTAAAAACCTTAGTGTATGACCCATATCTAACTTAGACCTGCGGTGGGAATTGGCCACACAGAAAGCAAACAAAGACGTTTCCTACAACAGAGGACAGTCGTTTGGGTTAAAAATAGAGACTTCAGTCCAACTAAAGCCAAATCAGGACTTTTGAGCAAAAATGAACTAAATTCTGAAGTTCTAAGATCCAAACTCTTCCTTTTCTCCCGGTGCGTTTTGCTGTTTTCCTGCTTGAATTACTTGAGATTGAATTAGAGAAATCCAAACGAAACCACCTCAAACGTCTAGAAAACAATATTAAAACCTTGAAGTAACTTTCAAAATATCGATCTCTTCTGTGTCTCCTCCTTGTTCTAACTTCAGCTTCTCTCCCCCCCGCCCCCCGAGATTTCTGCCCCTTCCACCCACTCATCACAGTCCTCTCTCGTCTTCACCTCTCTCCTTCGTTTGTTCTGATGTACGGCCCGAAGCCCGCACTTTGCTGCGTCAGCAGGACCGAGCGGGTCAAAATACAGAGTGACTCACATAAGGCTGCAAAGATATACCACATACTGTTAAGGCTGTAAGTCGGCCCACTTCTAATATAATGTCATTTTGACAGCTGCTAAGTGTGCACGGTTAGGAAGAGTTCCCTGACTGTCTGAATGTGGAGGTTTCATTGTTTCCCCCTTTCAAGGGTTACTTTTGAAACAATCCAGCGGATGAAACTGATCCTGGAAGAAGGAACAGTAAATATTTCAACATTATAGAAATGATGTTAGCTGTCACTTAGGCACCCGAGAAGCCCATATCTGTCTCCTTGTATGTAGCATGTGCCAAATCAGTCTCTTCCTGTCCTAGACGGGGTTTGACTGATCCGTCCGAGGCACAGTTTGCTGCTGCCAACATGGGACTTGATATTTCTCTATTTATTTCCACGGCCGATGCGTTTTTTCCCCATATAAAGACAGACTATGTCTGACCGTGTCACCCCGTGATGGATTGCATAGTCCTCTTCTCTCAGGAAGAAAAGGTTGGGGGGTGAGGGGGGGAGGAGAAGGATGGAGGAGGAGAAGAAGACGGAAAAGAATGAGCAAGAGAGGGAGAGGAAGCGGAGCGGTGCGGTGCGGTAGTGAAGGACATGGCAGCTTAGCGCTGGCCAAAAAGACTGTGCTGAACACCTGCTCCTGTCTCCAACGCCCCTTCAACCTCCTCATTACCTGTCAATCTATCACAAGGCAGCCAGATCAAATGTCTGCAGCAGCCAGGACTCTCAGAGGGAGGGAGAGCAGGGGGCTGGGAAGAAGAAGAGATGGTGGGAGGGGGGGGGGGGCCTGAAAGAAAGAAGGGAAGGACTGGGACAGATTGCGCGTGTGGGAGAGCTGAAAATGAAGATGAAGTTATTAGAGCAGCTGCATGTGCATATATTGAGTTTGTCGGGGTAAACTTTCTTTGGGGCGTGATTATTTGAAACTTCTGGAGGGAGCTTGACGTGTTGCTGCTTTGCTGGCAGAACTTGTTGGACGCTGTCGTCAAACCCCCCCCCCCCCCCTCCCACCCCCCCGTCCCCAACCAAGTGGGCAACGCATATTTTTAAATAGCAGCAGGACACATCTTCTCACATTCATGAATAATTCAGCTCCTAGCATTAAAGGGTGAACACAGAGACCGAAGATTTGTTTCGGACTTGTTTTTTCAGAAGACTGTTTTTCTCATTTGAAACGACAGAACACGACGCTTCCCCATAAACAATAAAAAGACTTACATTTTTACCCAAATTGGTTTTGATGTGAGGCATTTTGAGCACCTTGTGGGAAAAAAGTCACGGTGAACTGTGAATACTGTGGCTAGCTAACTGTTAGCCGCTAACACTTTGTAGTTGTTCATTGACTTTGAGCGAAGGGAGTATTTCACAAAGGAAAATACAAATAATAACCAAAAACCGTGAGAGTACAAGGCCTCGCTGCGTTAATACAATGATAGGCCTACTGTCAGCCGCTCACGATGCTAAAGTTGGAGTCTGGTCCCTTTTGCCGCAGAAACAAAGGACAATTTCACAGCGTTTTTAACATTCAGCGTATCAGAATTTGCCGATGAAACAATAAACATTTTCGCAATATTATTTTTGATAGCATTGCCTGCACTTCGTCCATATCATTGCGGCAATTCTTGAAAACGTATTTTGATATTTATGAGCTCAGTCTCATCAAAGTGAGAAACTTTTTGACAAACCCAAGTTTTCGGCAACTCTCCACCATCTCATTCAAGCATGTTCTTGCGTATCAGTCGTAAAGGCTTTCTGAACTGGTTAGCGACCTTATGGTGGCTAAATCCCTTGATGCAGCACCCTGTTCCCACCCCTACTAAAGACGCATATAAAGTCTCAAAATAGATTAGTTCTCAGTGCAGTGGCATAATCTCCCCCCCCCCCCCCCCCCCCACTGCTGCACCTCTCTTTTCTGCATGAGTCGGGGGACGGTTTTTAACGAGGTTCCTCAGTTTCCTCGCTGTTGTGGGTGGTGATGGTGAGATAAACTCGTCTTCCTGTCCCGCCGTGTTTCTCTCAGTTTCAGCTGCGTTAAAACATTTTGATTCTCCAGAAACAGCTGAGGACAATTTGTATTTCTTTTTAAAACCGTCTCCCGACTTATGAAGATCAACACACATCTACATTACCTGGATGGTGTGGTGCTTTGACTGCTCCGTTTTGACATTGTCGTGTTATATTTATATCCCACAGATATAGCGGCAGATTATTACCGTCGGTCGGTGATTGACTCAATTTATGCGTAGGCTTTATTAGAGATGAAAATAATTTGAAGGTGCTGAAATTAAAGCTTTGATTTAGGTTTTCTGACTTTTTAAGTGTGAAATTCTGTTACTCCAATAATTTATTTTATTTTTAGATGTTACTGCAGAGATTTTTCCAGAGATACCGATGCCTTTGGGGAGTGCTGATTCTACATTGTGATGTTTTAGATGTGTTCCACAGGATCTTCCTGTTTTCTTTTCCATATGTCTTACGTTTGAATTATTTGTAAAAAAAAAAAAAAAAAAAAGACAAGAAAAATGCACATATGTTTCCAAGCGTGGCCTGTAGTTTCAGTGTGAAACGAATTGCACACATGTAAGCATGGGGTAATATGTGCATTTGTGCAGTCAACACTTAGCATCTGTGAGCTTTAAAAGACAGCTGAATTTCAGCTCATCAAAGTGCATTAGTGCACACATGACAAGTCCCAGCCCTCCAGTTCTGATCTTTTTTTTCCCTGTCTTTGCTCTCTCTCTCTTTCACCTTGTTTTTTAACGCTCTCTCTACCCTCTCTTGCCTTTAGTATGTGAGCTGCGGTGATTTACGGTAATTATCCACTGTAGGGTCATCTATCAGGCTTGCTGTTGCTAGGAGATGGAAGCAGCTGCTGCTTACTGTTGTCTCGTCGGGGACGGTGCATGTGTGTGTGTGTGTGTGTGTGTGTGTGTGTGTGTGTGCGTGCGCGTGCGCGTGTGTGTGTGTGTGTGCGTGTACATACCTGTGTTTATGTGTGTTTCCTGTGACCTGAGCGGGGACGTGTGCATGGGGTGGAGTGTATTTACTGGCGGCGTGCGAGTGTGTGTTTGCCTTGATGCGGGGATTTAAAAGCACAGGTGGTAGGAGCAACACAGAACTGTTAGTCAATGGAGGCAAGGATTATCAGAAGGAGGCAGACTTTGGCGAGGGCGGGGTCAGAGGTTGAAAGGGGCCAGGTGGAGTCTGAGTGTATGTTCTGTTGGGGTGGGTGGGAGATGGGGCGCTTAAAAGGCACAGGTGTGGTGATAGACAGAGGAGCTGGATGATAAATTCATCCGGCCATATGGAAGTTTTAAGAAGTCGAACCTTGGGGTAGTAGTTTTTGTGGCAGTAAAGATTGCAAGATTTGGTTTCTCTCCTTGTGCGTGTGTGTGTGTACGTAGAAGAGCAAGCTCCATTTCCTACGGCAGCCGATCGGCCACAGATGGGTGCTGGTTCAAATCCCTGCCGAGGGGGCCCGCTCTCTCTTCACTTCGCCATTTTAATCCGGCGGTAACCCATTGTGTTGACACCGTCTCAAGTTTCGTGTTCCACAGAAACCTTCAGACATCAGCGCCCACACACATACACACACACCCACGCACACAAACAGACTCAAGTTAGGTCACACCGAAAGGTCAGCTGCAAATATTGTCCTTTACAGCGGTGTGCTGTTACTGGGAATCAGACAGGAAGTTTCAAAGACGAGCAGGAAATTGTCACAGGTAACCTGGTTGAGGGTTTCCAGATGTGAAACAGAGGTGAGATCAACAACAATAAATAACACATTTACTAGAGCCATAACAAGACCTCCTTGTATTGAAATGGCCCCTCCATCTTCCATCAAGTCAAGTCTAGTTGCTGTCATCGTGTGACATCATCTGGTGAAGCAGGTTAAAGCTGTTATTCTGTTGTATTTATGTTGGAGACTCTCATCCTAGTAAATCTTGACTTGTTTTGACGGAGTTAGCTTGCCAACGCCTGCTTGACTGACTGGGAGAATTGAAGGATCCTTCACCATTCTTAAATTGTTTGGCATTTCTGGATTTTCAGCAGAAAACTGAAAGTTTGACAGTTACTGACAGGTTAGGAAAAATCCGTAAGCTCGCAGCTATCTGTAAATGTGGCGTCTACTTTGTGGCTTAAACTAAAAAGCTATTTTATCGTTTTCGTCTGGTTTACATTTCATTCTCTCACTAAGCATGTCACAACTCACCAGCAGCTCAATTGATTGCTAGTTTCCTTTGTGATTAAGGCAGTTTTGTTTAGAGCGATATCATAATTTATGTGAAGTTGTCTATTTCTTGTTTTTGATTGTTGTGTTTTACTTTGAAATTTTTGCGTCTTCCAGTTCCAGTCCTGAGCATAAAATTGAATTTACTAGAAGTAGAGAGAGCGAACTTGCGTCACAATGCCATTTTTATTACATTACTGGGAAATGGCTTCAAAACAACAAAATTATCATTTATCGGAATACTTTGTGGGACAATTTATCGTCCAGTAAGATTTGGTATCATGGCAGGCCTACTTGTCGTTTTAAATCAAACCTGAACTGGACAATTATAGTCTGACCATCCATTTTTGAAACACAGTTTTGAGATTTTAAAAAAGTTTAGGTTTTATTTGTAAAAACAGAAAACATAAGCATTTTTAGTGCATCAAAAAGAAATCTCTAAATAAATAAAACCTGGACCGTTTTTCTGCAGCAAAGTATGTGGAGCTCATAGTTTCTCCCCAAATATTGCTAAAACCTTCTCTGGTGTTGTTGTCATGAACCTAATGTAATGTCTCAAGAGCTTAATGTATGCTAACCCCACAGATATGTACAACAAATACTAAGGGTTAGGGATGAGTATAACAAACTTCATCAAGTAAAATCCTAAAGCTTTTGTCCTGAATATGCGCCTCAACTGTTTTTGTTTTTTTTTTTACTTTTTTTTTGCTTTTTCTTAGCCTGTCGGTTTACGAAGGTTTTATTTGCTTAACCTGTCAGCAGATCTGAGGGAGGGAACCGAACACGTCCATATGAGCCACAGCAACTGTAAATACAACCTCCACTTTCTGCTCCCCATACCAGCCTAATTAGCGCCAGTTAGCATTTGTCATTGCAGTTAGGGGTGAAGATTAAGAACACCTCTCAATTAATCTGCAATCAGCCTGTTTGTTAATTAGCTAACCTGTTCTAAGTGGCCTTCGGGGCTCTTGTGTAATTAGCTAAGCTGCTGAGAAGCGGGCCCGTGTGTTGACTTTGACCTAAAACGTACACGCGCACAAACAATGCACAAACACACACACACTTTTTTTTTTTCCTTTTCTTTTTTTTTTTTTTTGCTCACATATATTAAATAAGACAAACACTTCACAAGGCATCTGCAGTCGCGTTCAAGTGGGACAAGAGTCGATGTAAATTACATGCAAACACAAACACGGGTTCTGCGTGTTCAGGAGTAGGAAAAAAATAGAAGGAAAAAAAAAAAAACTGTGCACACTCACACATATTTATTAGAAGTGCACTCAACTCCCATCCACGTATAAATATTTTCACATTGTCACGCCTGCGCTGATACGCTGATTATTTCCCTCCCTTCACTCCGAGGTAAAACCGCATCCCTCAAAAGCATTCTCAGATAAAGCCAAAAGAGGAAAAACTATACAGTCCCCCCCTTTTCGCTTCTCTTCCAGTGCCCCCCCCTCCCCTCTCCCTCGTGCATGCACACCCTTTTGAACATTTCATCCTTTTCAAGTGCAACAACATCCCCACCAAAAATGAACAGCTTCTTCGTTGCTGTGTCGAAGCGTTTTTGTTTTTTTTTGTTTTTTTTTTTTTTTTTTTCCTTGCTCACTTCAAAGCCATTTGTTTACTCTGCTGCCTCCTGACATTGTCTGTGGTAATTAAAGGAGCGCGCTGAAATTTATGGTTTAATTATACGGGCCTTGTTATGCAGAGAGGACCAGGATAAGGTGATATGCTCAATAAAAATAAATAAATTCCGTACGGGTTTATTGAACTTTTATACGCAGAGGAGGCGTCCCTTTTCAGGTGCGTGTGTGTTCGTGCGTTGCCTGGTCGTGCTCGCGCACCCTTATGTATGCAAATGCGTGTCCGTTTATTTATGTATTGCCCCGCAGGACAGCTGCAGCTCAGTGTGCAGCGCGTGAGAGTGAAATATGAAAAAATAAATAAATAAAGCGAGACAGATGAATTGCAATCGATTGGGCGCTGGTTCACTCTATTGATCCCCGAACATGTTAAAGCCTGCTGTACTCCATGAAGGCACTCTCAGTCAGAAAGCCCTCCACCCATTAACACATGCTTAAGCTGTGCATACCGCGCGCGCTGGACGCGCAGGCTGCAGCTCACAAACGGGGGGGCTATACGAGAGTGTGTGAGCGCGTTATTAGTGTGTGTGTTTGTGTGGGTTGTTGTGCGTGCTCGGTAATGGAGAGTGATCTTGGCTCTGGCCCACGAGCAGCTTCTCTGAACTGATCTTTGAGTTGGGTATAAATAGTGCTCACTCTATAAATAAAACAGCAGCACCTTTTAGTCACACACACACACACACACACACTCACCCCCTCTCTCTCCTTCTCTTTCTTTCTAACACACACATTTCAGGTCAGGCCTTTGACTTAATGGCTCTCGCACCTGTCCGGACGCAATCATGTAGACAAATGCTCCCGTCTATACGCTGTCATTCATCCCCGCATCATTTTTCTAAAGGTCACAGAATCGCAAGCCTTCGGACATGTTGACGGGTTTACACGAGTGCGTGACCCAGACCAACCTTGTTCTGGTTGAGCAACAGAACAAGATTTTGACACAAGATTTCAAAATATGCTTTATGCCAGACGTGTCGCATCCTAATCACAAACTTCTGTGTGCCTTACTGATAGACCCATTCAGTAAATTAGAATATTACTGAAAAGTCCATTTATGTCAGGAACTTTATCACTAGCTGAAACACATTATACAGATGAACTCCACATATTCTCATGTGTGGTTGATAGATTTTCTGCTTAAAGTATTGCAAACATGACATTTAAAATTAAAATGTGACATTAGAGCAATAAAAAAAAAAAAAGAATTATGCTTAATTCCAGTTTAAGGGTTATTTTCAAAAAGGCACTTCTCATCTGACAAATGAGCCTCATCAGAAAGCACATCCAAATTTACTCAGTACGACTGGGGTACAACAACGTGAACCCGAAGCTTAGATTTGTCAAATTTTGTACAAATGAAAATCTCAAAAGTGTGGCATGCTTTTGTATTTGGCAACTTTATTCCATAACCCCAAAATAAAACATGTGTCATCATAGCCTGCTGTTCTGTGTAAGCCTCGGCGGTGTATGCGAGGCAAACAGGTCTGCAGTTTAGAGAAGTTTAAGCATCTTACAGATACTTAAACTTCCACAAGATGCTTTGAACGTTATGTAAAATAATGCTCAAGCCTTTATTTTACATTGAATAGCGTATGGCTCAATTTACAAGCCTGCCAAGACATGGTAGTCCACCTAAAGTGACAGGAAGACTAAAATCTAAAGAAGCAACGGTAGCTCAGGAGGTAGATGTTCATCGTCTGTCCGTCTCAGTTGTTGTGTCGCTGGGCAAGGCACAACAGTCGCCTGTTAGTCTTCCCCAGGAAATCAATGCTTGAATGGGTGTATGACTGATCCTCTGGATTGGATAAACCACGATTCAAGAATAGGCCGTGAAGTGCTACCATGAACTCTCCATTCCCACCATGAAACAAGGTGGTGGCAGAATCATGCTGAGCTAAATACAAGACACACCTGAAAGGACACTTGTTAGAAAACCTGCCTGAGCTTTTTGTGAAACATTTAGATGCATAATGCTGAAATTAAGGCAAAAAGGGTGCTTGTCCAAAGTGTTGACTTGATAGGGCTGAATGTAAATGTATGCCACACTTTTCAGATTGACTGTGTCCTTTTTTCTCCCTCTAACCATTTATACTTCTTGTTGATTTACCATGTGGCATCCCAACAAAATACAGTGACGTTTGTATAAATATTGCTGAAAAAAAAAAAAAGAGTTTTAACTACATGCAACCTTAAACCTATTTGCGACGTTTGAGCAATGCCAACTTCTACCCTTGACTTTTGTTGAATTTGCCGCTCCAGATTTGGAGCAAACTTCTAGAGGCCGCCGCTGCCGCCGCCTCGTCACCCTACCTGCTCGTGAGGCGAAAACACACAGCCTGCTGTCGGAAGCATCCGCAGCATGATTTTTCCACAATGCCACAGGCCAAGTGTAACTCAACATGACTTGAAGCGTTTGCATAGAGCCACCAGCGCGAACGATTACCAGGAAAGCCGGCGGTTAGCTCGCGGAATATCTGCCAATAAAATAGCATTTCCACACTAATCCTGTTTGCACAGCACTTATTCACTTTCACACCACTCTTTGCATCAGTCCATAATAGCAGCTGTGTGTCTGAGGACCAACGTGTCCCATCCGCCGCCGTCTGCCCCGGCTTAAACTCGAGCTAGGGGTGTTTTTTTTTTTTTTTTTTGAAACGGCGGGGAGGGGCGGGGAGATAAATTGGTACAGCGAGCTGGAATGCTGCAGTAGTTATTTAAGGCCCTGTAGGTGCTGCCTAGGCCATATGCTCCCATTATTCCGCTTGGGAGGGGCCCATGTGGGCGAATGAGTGAGGCTGAACAGAGGAGAGGATGGGGGGGGCGGGGGGGGCTTAGTGAAAAGGAGAAAGGTAGCTGAGGAATTATTTTGAGGAGAGCTCTCCTATGAAGCACACGAGGAATTTTAGGCAGGGGGAAACCTTCGGATGAGATGGAGAGCGAATTAGCTGGGAGGGTAAACGATCACTTTCGATCTGCGTGTCCGGCTCGCTCACCGTGGTCTTTGCATAATTCATCCCGTCCAAATCGGACACAGAGTGTAACTTGTGAACCTTTTGCGTTCCTTTTTTTTTTTTAGCAGCTAGACATGATGAGGTCCGGATGAAATCCTTCCTTATGAACTTTGTCGATACTTGTTGATATCCTACGAACTTTTGGTTTGTTTTTGTTTTTTTTTTTTTTTTAAAAGCGGTAGGGATGCACCGGTCTATTGTTTTTCCCTCTCCCAATACCGATCGAGATATCTGAGGTTTTGTATTGGCTGATACCGATCCGATACAGAAAAACATTGTCGACTTGTCGTCTTTTTAAACACAGAGGTAACTGTATCGAAATACATTTTTATTTGGTAACTCTGCACCAGTACAACACACTTAAATATACCAATATCTTCACAAGCTTGGTCAAACATGTAAAAGCGACTTTTATTTGTTCAGTCAGAGCGATGTTAGCCAATGTAAAATAAACAATAAAGATACTGAAGCTGACATCGACAAGAAGTTGAGTGTTTTGGTCAAACATGGAAAAAAAATAAACTACAAGAAACTTTTCGAACGGTTCAGAAAGTCTGATTAGGAATTTTAAATATGATGCAAAATAAACAATAAATTGTGAGGTCAGAGCACAAACTATAGAATTAGACTGTAAAGATCTGCCCCTTTGGACACATTGTCATCAATACCCAACATCCACAATTTTTGTCAATATCGGGATCAATACAGATATTACAATGGGATCAATGCATCTCCATTTGAATTCTGACTGGGACGAAACTCCTGGTTCGTCAGACTAAAGAGCTTCTCTGCTGCAGATAGCTCAATATTTATCCGTTCAGGAAAACAAGGCCCACACGCAGCTTTTTGCAGTTTGATTCATCTCTTTCTCTCCCCCTCTCTCTCTCTCTCTCTCTCTCTCACTTTCTCTCGCTCTCTTTATTTCGTCTTCTTCCTCCTATCTGCTCTGTCTCTTGTCAGGATGGGGCCCGCGTTCCTGATCAGGGGCATTGCTCTCATGTTAGCCGCTTCACGGGAAGCACATCCCAGCATTCCCTCTGACACGCCGGCAGCAGCATTACCATAATTGGCTTTTCTACATGACGGGACAGAGGAAATAATAATGTCATTTTATTTACAGCCCTCTTGTCCCGGCCCGAGAGCTATCAGCCCACCCCGCACCTCCCGCTTCCTCCCTCGGCCCCCCTCTCTGCTCTGCACCATGCACTGACATACACCCTCCTCCTCCTCTTCTTCTCCTCCTCCAGCCTCCGTCTCATCTCGCCCCGTGCCTGCGCCGGGCGCGGGCCGCGTTCTGCCACGGCGTGTAGGTCAAGCGATGGCTTTTTGATCAGCTCCTGTCTGAAGCCATCAGGGCTGAGAGGCACGTAATGGAGAGCGGGGTGACAAACAGAATCTGGGGAAGGAATAAGACTGCCAGTTTCCTATTAGGGGCCTGGCCTAAACGGCCTCGGCCCTCCCCAACCTGTACCCACCACCTTCCCCGCTATCCCCTGCCACGGACACACTTCTGCACTGCCTAAATCACATGAGTGAAGGGGTGCGTGATTGGACATTAGTGCCGCAAATGACTGCAGTGATTGCCCCCTCTTCCCGAACCCACATCAAATAAATAAAGAAATGTGTGTAAATAAATAGAAGGAGGGGGCGGGAGGGGGACGTCGGGAAGACGCGGCCCCAGCGGTGGAGGAGTGGGGGGAAGCCGAATCGTTTCATCCCCTATCTCTCTCTCCCTCTCCCATCTCATCGCCTTTCTGCCTTTCTTATCTGGTTTGTTTGGCTTTGACAGCGGCCAAATGGTGAAGCTCCTCGGGCCTGAGAGTTATATTGATTTAACAACCAGCAGACTCTCAGCAAAGAAAAGGGAGAAGGCAACAGAGAAAAAATAAAGCCAAGAAGGACGGGGAGGATAGTGAAGTTTTGAAAAGGAGCGATATGTTTCTTGCCAAGAGGCTGACGTGTCTGCTGGTTCTGTTTCATTCGGAGTGTTTACAAAATTCAGGACATCCGATGAGTTACGGCGTGCGTGAGGAGGAGTGTTGCAGACATGGCCCGACCTGGAGCGTGTTCCAGTGCGAGGTTCAGCCGTTGGTTGGGACTCTCGGCCGTTCAGCGTCGTCAAAAGCAAGCGGGCGAAGACGTCGCTAACTCGCTGAACCTTTTCACGTTTCGTCTCACAACCAAAAACCTGCATGTTGATAAAGTTGCCTGTTATTGCAGAGTGGAAGAAAAGAAATTTTTTTTCTGACTTTTCAGCCATTAAAAATCTGAAGATTAAATTCGAGTATGAAAAAAGAATGCTTTTTTTGCTTACATGCTCATCAAACGTCGTCGTTTTTGGTGGAAAACTATCATCCTGCCAACGGGGCAACATGGTGGTGGCAGCATCTCGGATCGTTTTGCTTTTCTTCTGCAGCGTCAAGGAACCTGGTCAGAGTTGCTAGGAAGACGAACAAAGCTAAAGACAGAGCACTTCTGGCAGGAAAGATGTTAAGCAAAAGACTTGAGACTGGGGTGGAGGTTCCCCTTCCAGTAAAACAACAAACCTAAACACACAGCCAAAGCTACAGTGGAATGGAGCATGTTTGCATCCAGCTGAGAAGGCGTGGCAATGCTGAAAATGTCTGAATAACATAAGAACTATGATTTTATTTGTGAAAACAACATTGCACTTTACAATTATACACCTACATTGAAGTAGTCCTTCTGGAACACTTTCATTTATGTAATAATAAAAACAGGACCCAAACACATACATAGATTCTTTTAAAAGTTCTTATCCAAGATAATAGCAGGCTGTATAGATGTTATTCTATGTAGCTTGAGACATGGCAACCTTTGCAAGTGCAAGTCAGTGTTATTGTGCTATTTTAAGACTTCTCTATAGCATATTCAGCATACGTAGACCTTGACGTTTTTCAGAAAGCTCCATGTGTTTTATTCAGATCGTATGTAATAGACCAACACAAAGTAGAGCGTAATCGTGAAGTGGAAGGAAGATGTTGTACGTTTGCCATATCCATTTCAGTTTTCTTCCCCCCACGCTTTCTCAACTGGTATTTGACTGTAACACAAGAGTTTTCTCTGCCATGAACCATTCCTATGCAGATCTGGCTGGATATGTAGGGTTGCTCTGCTAGAAGGCAGAACTGCCTTACATTTACCTGCTTCAATCTGCCCATCAACTCTGATCAGCTTCACTGTCCCTGCTGAAGAACAGAATCGTCACAGCACGATGCAGCCACCACCATGTTCCACTGTGGGGTTAAAGCTCCCACACACTTCCTCCAAAATGGGTAAATTCATCAATTTTCAAGTGATGAAAATTGTCACTTTATTCCATATCAAGCCGAACTCAAACTATTTCCACAGTCCTATGTACAAAGTGTGTGACTTGTCCGAAGTTTGCTATTGTGTGTATTGTTTTTCCAGAAATGCGCACGAACAACAAAGTTTATATTTCTCTTGAACTAATCAATTTCCACTATCCAGATTTTGTATCTAGACATGAGTGATCTTGATGAACGTTTGTTTATATGATTCTTCTTCTTACTAAATAACTACTGTAATATTAAGAATGTCAAATGGCTAAAAACCCCAGGGTTAAAATTTCATCATCGTTGTGCTCGGAGAGGGTTGTCTGGAGAAAAGTGTGGCACTAGCAAAAAGCAGAACAGAGGATGTAGGGAGAGACTAGAAAATCTTGCAGGTTAGAGTCGTGACTTATACTGAAGCAAGGTGGAGGGCAGGGTGTCTCATTGGTGGTCGGCGCTGTTGTATGAAAGCCGTGCGCAAAAACAAATATGCCAAAAACCGCGTTTCCGTTTGTCGAGTGTTCACCTTTGAATTAAGTACATGGGAACGTTTAGTCTGTTTAGGATAATGAACTTTGCTTTGGGTGTAGACCGCAGGTCGCCAACATTGGTCCTCGAGATCTACTGTCCTGCAGGGTTGAGACGGAGCTGTGTCAAATGATTGAATTACCTTGTCAGCAAACCATCAAGTTTGGCCAAGTCCTTCAAACAAGCCGTGAATTGATTCAGCTGTGTTGGAGCAGGGTTGCATCTAAAATCTGCAGTGCAGCAGATCTCGGGGACCTGGTTTGGAGATGTCTTGTCCCGTGAGGTGCAAAAACACCAAGAGCTGTGAGAACCTGTGCTAGAGACTCGTCTGCAAAATAATTTGGTGTCTTATTGTGTTGCTCTTTGTCAATACAGCATTAGTAGTAGGTCAGTGAGGGAGGGGTGGTAATATGCATATATTTATGTATTTCCTGGGTGTGTGATGGTTCTGATCTGGCTTGGCTGGTGGCGGCCTTGATCGCTGCCGCTTCTGACAGCGATTCCGCCGTCCCGTCCTGGCCGCACTGCCGCCTGTCTACTTGACGCCGGCGTGTCCCCGAGCAAAAGTGACAGGCGCTTTGGCGCCCGTGCAGATGGCCCTGCTCACAGGCATCACCCACTCTGCAAACCAAACCACCAGGGACGGCCCCTGCCAGCCCCGTGCCCCTTCCTTGAGCCCCGTCCTCGTGGCTGCCGATGCTCGCTGTGCGTATGTGCGCCCAGAAACCAGACAAGAACGGGGTGGGAGGCGGAGGGAGTGAGAAGCCAAATCTGCTCACCAGTCAGAAGCGTGCATCTTCCGAGTTGCAGTGATTGAGCTGATGTGCAGCTTTTGATATTCTCTCTTCATCACGTGCCGGGCTCCATCGTCCCGTCCGAACAGATGCAGATGAAGTGATCAGGCTCACGCTAACCACATTTCATCACTAATATCACTCGCTGGTGGCATGCAAAGCCGCCCACTTTGCTGCCTGTGATTCTTACAGATGTCGGTTGCTGCCAGTCTTTTGTCTGCATGCTTTTGATATCTCCTCTCTTTGTTGTTTCCATGACAACATGGCAGGACAGGAATTGATTGACAGGGATCGTCAAAGGGTTCCCTGGCGACCTGCTCATCGCTGCAAGCCCCTCCCTGGCGCATTCTGGTTTTTTTGTCACTCACCCAGGGATATTTCTGATCCGCCGCCTCTCAACCTGCTCTCTGTGTGTGTTAAACACTGCCAAATATTGGGGTTTAGCTTCTCCCTTTTTAATTATTTGTTTTTGGCGACAGCAGACATGAGTTGCTCACGTAGGTAATTCCTATCGCATGTTTGCACTGTGCCGCCAAGCTCGTGAAGAGCGGACAGCCATTCTCCGGGATGCATTTGTGTTTTCTTTTTCTTTTTTTTTTTTTTGTTTTGTTTTAAATGGCTGATGCGTATTGATAGCCCGCTTCTCTGGCAACGTGTTATGGGAGAGGAGAGGTGCTGGAACAGAAGACGCTCTGCAGATGTGTTGTAGGGAGAGCAGCACATAATGCTAATCTGCTGTGTTAGGGATTTTCAGGAGTTTTAGAAACTGTCTCGGTCTCAGTCTGTCAGTTGGATTGAAGCGCAGCCAGGTTCTCCTGTAGTGCTCTCATTTCACAGAAATCTTGTCAGGCGTTAGGGGAGTATGTTGCTCATTTGGGGGAGGGATGTATCAGTGGGTACCCGGCGAACTCAGACTTATAGGCAACATTATGACTGGTGGCTGCTGGGTTCGCGCTCTACAAGCAAACGTATGAAGTGTAAAAAGTGCATACACAGATATGCACGGGAAGGTAAACGTGCGGACAAACACGCGCGCGCACACACACACATGCGCATCATCATCATCATGCAGTCACAGTTGATGGTGCAGCTGCTCACCTTCCCCCACTCCCTCCTCCACCCATCTCCTCTCAGGCAGCAGTAAATGGTGCCAGTGTATATATATCAGGTATTATGTCCACTTAGATTATGATGTGACAGGTTAGCGTGCCGTTTGAAGTTGACAGCACATCTGTTTCATCAGGAGAGACTGATACTGGCATCTAGGACGCACATCTCACCATGCAGGAAGGAGATAAAGGAAGAAGCTATGGGGCTGTCTTTCCTGTCTCCCTGCTTCACTCACTTACTCCTCTCCCTATGTTGTTTTTTTTTTCCCCTCCTTTCTACAGCCCTTCCCTCCACCACCACCTCCTGCTCACTTTTCCTTTCTTCCCCAGGTCTTTTCATTCACTTATCCCTTCCTTACTCCCTCACTTTCTTGCTCTGTAGCTTACAGATGCTTAGCTAACTACCACAAGCATGTGTGTGCGCACACGTCTTTTCCAGTGACGGTTTTGTGGCCGATTTCCGGTTGCAGAATTTACATTTTGAGCTATTGTTTTTTAACATCCAGGCTTTGCTTGATTAGCATTCACAACTCTTTGACAGGGAAGTGTATCCTACCTTAACTCAGATATAGAGACTCATTCCTCTCTTAAGACATTTTGAAGACTTAAAAGGATATAAAACAGGACAAGTTTGTTGTTTTACTCTTACCCTTCTTGTCATCTGCTGAGTAAGATGTGTCAGCATGTTCATTCTTACTTTTTTGTCCTTCGTCTCACTTCATTTTTAAAGTAACTGGTTTTGAGTCTCTTTCCCATAGTAACAGCTGTTACTTGTTCATTCACTTTACAACTTCATGGCCTGACAACATGCAGCTATTCTGCATTCAGGATTAGCTTTGGAGACCAAGATTGTGTGCGCAAACAAGGAGTTTGACTTCAGTGTTCCAGCTTAGATTCACAAATCCACACTTGTTTTCCTTGACCAGTTTTTTGTAAAACGTTAAGCTGCAGTTCCAGATTTGACCCAATTCTAGTTCTGGTTGTGGTAAAGGCTAGGCTAATCATTTGTGATGTCTCACCCCCTGTTTAAACCAAGATGAATTGTGAATGAGTGTATGAATTAGAAATAGCTGTCTTTCAAATGATTTCATACACATTTAACTTCTACTGTTTTCGGTGAAAAGCAAAAGTGCGAGTCTCCACACCAGAGACCGTGCGTCCTGGTAGAACTTGAGTGGGGTGCATTTACAGGTCAGCAAAAAAAAAAAAAAAAAAAAAAACTAGCTAATGGTTAGGGCAGATGAAGTGGAACCTTTTTTTTAAACTCACTTCTTTATACATCTTGAAGAATCAACTCAAAATGTGTGACTTACAAAAAGCTAGACAAGCTCCAAAGTTGAATTTTACTTATTTCAACTACCAATTTCTGTGTGTGAAGATGTGGACTTTATGGAACCTGATGACTAACATGAAGTAAAAAAAACATTGGAGGAGAGAGAAAGAAGGGGTGGGGGTGAAAGAGGAGTTGAGCATGCAGCTGGGCTAACAAGGCCAAACAGCCAGTGTCTTCCTGGGGAACATGAGACACGTGTGGAAGAATAGATAGCCGAGAAGGAAAAGGACAACTGTCAGAAGCTCAGCGATTTATTTTTCCCTCGGAGGCTTTTTTCACCACTGCCTCTCAGAGCCACATGTGTGTAAAATACACACAAGCTCACGCATGCATACACAGTCACATACAGTCACACGCAGTCACACACAGACACTCTGGAAGAGAATAAAAGCCTGCATTTTCCATCATTGAGTATTCACTCCTTGTTATTTTGTCAGTGGTCCTGTTAGTGTGGCGTTAATTTTTAATTTCACCGAGCTGACCTCTTTTTTTTTCTCTCTTTCTTTTCTGCATTCCAGCATACATGCCCGAGGATGAGCTTAAGGCAACCACTCATGATGAGGAAGAGCACCTGCAGGATGATGGCCTCTCTTTAGATGGACAGGACACAGAGTTCCTGTGCAATGATGAAGAGGAGGATGCAGACGGAGGCCAGCCACCCAGCTATAGAGACTCTCCACTTAGCAATGGCACTAACCCGGATGCCGGATACGGGTCTCCACTCAGTGACGGTAGCGACAGACTCGCAGATATCAAGAGCACCTCTTCCAGAGACGGTCAGGAGAGGGAAGGCTCTGCTCCGCCCTACCGTCCCAACAACGGACTATCTTTCCAGGACAGCCTGGCACAGATGAAAGCCGTCTATGCAAACCTCATCTCAGACGCCTCTTGGTCAAGCATCACAATGGACATCATGAAATCGAAGCCTGCTGCAGCTGGCAGTGTCAACACTGCCCACACGACTCCAGAGCCTGTCTCTGCTGTCTCTGTCTCGCCTACTACTACCACAAACAAGAGCAGTGTGGTGAACATGGCCAACAGTCACCACAATGGTAGGAGCTCCACCAACACTGTCAACCACACAGGCAACGCGAGTGCCAACACCAATGGTACGACAACGAGCTCCGCAAGCAGCCACAGTGCGACGAGCAGCAGTGGAAGCAGTGCTGGTGGAGCCAGCAACGGAAGTGGTGTAGCCTACGATTGGCACCAGGCAGCACTTGCCAAAACTCTTCAACAGACCCCATACCACCTTTTACCTGAGCCTAGCCTCTTCAGCACAGTGCAGCTCTACCGGCAGAACAACAAGCTCTATGGCTCTGTTTTCACCGGTGCAAGCAAGTTTCGCTGCAAAGACTGCAGTGCCGCTTACGACACGCTGGTGGGATTGACAGTCCACATGAATGAGACGGGTCACTATCGCGATGACAACAAGGACAAAGAGGAGGACCAGGGCAAGCGCTGGTCCAAACCGCGTAAGCGATCCTTGATGGAAATGGAGGGGAAGGAGGATGCTCAGAAAGTACTGAAGTGTATGTACTGCGGCCACTCGTTTGAGTCCCTACAAGATCTCAGCGTACATATGATCAAGACCAAGCATTACCAGAAAGTGCCTCTCAAAGAACCCGTGCCAGCCCTGGCTACTAAGCTGGTGCCAACTTCAGCTAAAAAACGTGCTATTCAAGATGTTATAGTCTCTCCATGCTCCCCAGACTCCATCCATGCTGGTAGTGGTGGTGGTGGTGGTTCTGTGTCTCTTGGGGACATGGGCAAAGACTCGAAAGCTACCGCTAACCCCTACGTGACGCCAAACAACCGCTATGGCTACCAAAATGGTGCCAGCTACACATGGCAGTTTGAGGCTCGCAAGGCGCAGATCCTTAAATGCATGGAGTGCGGGAGCTCGCATGACACACTCCAACAGCTGACTGCGCACATGATGGTTACAGGTCACTTTTTGAAGGTTACAAACTCTGCATCTAAGAAAGGCAAACAATTGGTCTTTGATCCAGTGGTGGAAGAAAAGATTCAGTCAATCCCACTACCACCGACCACCACCAGACTCCCTGTTTCCAGTACTGTAAAATCCCAACCAGTTTCCCCTGCCCTCTCCTCTGGCTCCGAGGATAAAAGGGAGGGGTTAGAGGATGAAAAACTTGAAGGATGTGAGCCTATTGAGAAAAAAATCAAGGAGGAGAAAGATGACGCAAGTGAGAAATCAGAAACTGATACTACATCTTATAAATACCTTAGAGAAGAAGATCTGGAGGAAACCCCTAAAGAGGGTTTAGATATACTAAAGTCTCTTGAAAACACTGTATCCAGTGCCATCAGCAAGGCCCAGACGGGCACTCCCACATGGGGTGGCTATCCTAGCATTCATGCAGCTTACCAGCTGCAAGGTGCAATTAAAAGTTCAGCTACTGTTCTTCCCCCAACCGTCCAGAGCGTTCAGATGCAGCCAATGTTTAACAGTGGGCTTCGAAGTCTTGTGAGTGACTCTAACTCGGTCATCCACTCCCCTCGTAGCCCTTCCTCCCCGACTCTCCTCAGGAGCAATGTCACTGCCATGGAGGAGCTTGTTGAGAAAGTGACGGGCAAAACTGCCACCGTGAAGAAAGAAAAGGAGGAAAAGCTGGTCAGTCTAGAGCGTTGTAGGCCACCGTCATTAGTAAAATCACCCTCTCCTGCACTGAGAGAGCAGAGGGAGCAATTACCGTCTCCAAACGACCTTTCTGTCGGTAAACCGTCCGGCCTGAGAAGTATCAGCCCAGGTAGTGTAGACTCTGAGCTTATTTGTAAGAAGGAGCCCAAAGAGAGTCTGTTGGACAGCCATAGCAACACTTCAAAAAATGGCTCAGAGGCATCCCAGTCTCCAGTAACAAATGGGAACAGTCTTGGCATCATCACGGACCACTCACCCGAAAGTCCTTTCATCAACCCTCTGAGTGCACTCCAGTCAATCATGAACACGCATCTGGGAAAGGCTTCTAAACCTGTGAGTCCAGCAGCGGATCCGTTGTCCATGCTTTACAAAATCAGCAACAGCATGATGGACAAACCAGCTTTTACCCCAACTCCTCAAAGCAAGGCGACTGAGCCCGTTAACCACTTTCAGCTGTATGAAAGTAACGACCAGCCCATAGACCTGAGTAAAAACAAGGCCACCACTAATAGCAGTAACAATACCAACAGCAGCGTGTTATTGACCAACAATAGCGTCAACGGCAACAAGCCCCTTATCTCCCTCCCTGAATCCGTCTCCTCTCCTCTGAGAGAGAATGCTCTAATGGACATTTCAGACATGGTGAAGAACCTCACAGGACGACTGACGCCCAAATCGTCAACGCCCTCCTCCATCTCTGAGAAGTCTGATGCCGATGGCAGTGCGTTCGAGGATGCCCTGGAGGACCTCTCGCCGGTACAGAAGAGGAAAGGGAGGCAGTCCAACTGGAATCCTCAGCATCTTCTCATCTTGCAAGCACAGTTCGCCTCTAGCCTGAGGGAGACCCCGGAGGGCCGTTACGCAATGACTGACCTGGGCCCTCAGGAAAGGGTCCACATCTGTAAATTCACAGGGCTCTCGATGACCACCATATCTCACTGGCTGGCAAATGTGAAGTATCAGCTGAGACGGACTGGGGGCACCAAGTTTCTCAAGAACATGGACTCGTGCCAGCCCGTGTTCCTCTGTGGTGACTGTGCCTCTCAGTTCAGGACTCCCTCCTCCTACATCAGCCACCTGGAATCTCACCTGGGCTTTAGCCTGAAGGACCTGTCCAAACTGTCAGCGGAGCACCTACGGGAGCAGCAGGCTGCCTCAAAGGTGATCACAGACAAAATGACATTCGGCAGCCCACTGTCAGCCTTGACCACACCGGAGGACGACACGGGCTCTGTGTACCAGTGCAGACTTTGCAATCGGACATTCGTCAGCAAACACGCAGTCAAACTGCACCTCAGCAAGACCCATGGCAAGTCTCCAGAGGACCACCTGGTGTTTGTCACTGCTCTGGAGAAACTGGAGAAGCTCGACAAAATGGAAAAAGTTTAATCAAGCAAATCCGTGAGCTGCTGAGGGAAAAGACTGACAGCTGTGGAACTGACTAGAATTTCATTGCACTAAAATGACATTGTTCACAGTTACTGCACTGGGCCGAATTGAGCCGCCAGAAGAAAGAAAAAAGAAAAAACAAAAAAAAAACCAAAAAAAAATCAGTCTTACTATTTTTAGTTGACGACTGCCTGACTGGACCATTTCTTTAAATGTTGTTTTATTTGTTTTGTTTCGTTTTGCCAAGCTTTTTTACACTTATTTTGTAAAATATTTATATGCTATTTGTCTGACCTGTGCATGTATTTTAGTGAAACAAGGTTAAACATGAGATTTGAATCTGTTCATGGCAAAAATACAACTACTGCTTCGACGGCAAAGGTGGCATAAATTGGTGGGAGTCTGGACTGTGTAATAATACTTGATATCAAGAAGAGGAACATTAAATGTGTTCGCCAAAAGAATGAACGGAGGATATACCCTGAAAGACTGAAGTACAGTAGCACCTTAGACAGTTCAATTTGTGAAGAGGACGCGTTTTCAAATATCTCGCATTTCTTAAAATCTGATTTGGAAAGATCCGAGGATTATCATTCCCACCTTCCCAACTCCTCTCCTTGTTATTATAATTTTTTTCTCCACTTTTTTTTTTTCTTTAATTTTTTTTTAAATATCAAATAGCCTGCTCATAAATCTGTTGGTGTATTTAAAGAAAAAGAAAAAAAACGACAAAAAACATCATTTGGAAAATTAAAAATGCTGCTTCTTGGTCACAAGTCAATCGGTGAAAGTGAACAGCCATCGGTATGCAAGTTTGCGCTTGAAAAAAAAAAAAAGAAAAGAAACTTTCCTTGCTGTGAAGCATCACTTTCTAACAATTTTCCAGTTGTATGGTTTGTTACGAGTTTCTCTTTCTAAATTGTGTCGCTTTCTTCAGCTGTAAAGAGAACAGTCCGTTACATGTAAATGACCACCAGTGAAATGTCAGTGCTCCATGAGACATATCTTATACCATTTAAAAAGGCTCCACATTCTTTGTATCTTAAGGTGTGTGCATTCTCTAACTTTTATATTGTCATTTTATATAGAAAAATGATTAAAAAAAACAAAAAATAGCATAAAAACAGATGGTGTACATAAATATATGCTGTAGAGCTACAAAATGTCATTTTTTAAAGAAAAATACAAATTAAGCTACTTTGGCTCGGTTTACAGAAATGATTTTAATTATACTTGCATCCAATTTGATGCATGAAATGGTGTGGAAAAATAAATAAGCGATGCACAATGACTATACATTTCAATGTTTTATTGACAATATTGTAAAAAAGAAAAAGGACAAAAAAAAAAAAAAAAAAAAAAAGAAACAAAACAAACTTTTTAGCACCGGTTAGTTTGTTTCCTTTTCTTTCTCAATTGTAAAATAAACCCCAAAGCAGTTGTTAACAGTCAGATATTTGTGGTTGTGTGTTCTTTTTGGTAACGGTGGTGAAATAAATCTCAGCTCTGTAGATACTCGCTCTCGGGCAAATTAAAGCATTCACATCCGTGTCAAATGCTAACCCAGTGTAACCGGATTTATTTTCATGGTTATTCAAAACACGGGCATTGCAGAGGTGCCGTCTGAAATGGACCCCCCTCTCCCGCCCCCGTCGTTTGCTGCCGCTTTTAACTTTTAGCCAGATTTTTTTTCTTTTTCTTTTTTCATTAGTCTTGGCTAGAATAAATAAAAAATAAAAAAAAATAAAAAAAAAGAGGGGGAAGTCGTTCGTGTCATACTTCTAACTGATGACGGAGCTGCATCATACTGCCAATGATTATGATGGTAAAAGTGATAAGCCTGTAAGGGGGCCTATTGTACTCCGAGGAACCCATGCTAGGCTTGTGACTGACTTTCAGAGGGCCATTCTGAATGAATCAGTGTTGTATTAATGAAAGCTGTGTACTTTGCATTTCTTCCTAGAATAGAATCAGATGAGGCGTCTGCCTAAGACAGACTTGGCAATAAGATGTTATTATTAAAGAGTTCAACAAATACAGACACAGTCGTTGGCACCCCTGTTACAGACATTAAAGTATTTTTTTTTTGTCTTTTTTTTTTAGCATAGGCTCATTAAAAAATGATTTTTTAAAAAAAGAAAAAAATCCAGCTTGGTTCATCCAATGCATGCATTTATATAGGAGGGGTGGGGGGGGACATGTTTTAGCTAAATCAGTGTTGGAAGAATTGTTTCTTTTGCGAGTAGCGATTATGCAAAATGTCACAATGTAAAAGCGCACATGCAGAAGGTTCTTCCAGAATTTCACTTCTTCTCTTAAGGTGTTCTGGACTGCGGATGATATGTGTCAATTTTACCAAATCTATGTTTATGAAAGTTTTTTTTTTTTTTTAGCTAAAAACACATTCGTCTGCATCTGCATACACTTCAACTTAAAACCACAGCTGCTTTTACCACAAGTTCGTTTGTGTCAAAAGAACTAGAAACTTACAATATGTGAGTGGTCACAAGCTGACAATCCCACCCTGCTTGGATCTATTCTATTCTAAACTCTATTCTGTTTTTCATTGGGCTTTTTTATTAATTAAATGCGTCAAAAGTTTAAGAAAAATCAGATAAAGCTTAATACGGATGTATACTGATAAAGCATAAACCGGGATGATCTTGTGCCGCCTGCATTTTCAGTTGGGATTCAGAGCTGCTACCTCTATCAGGGAACCATATTTTATGTGCAATAGTCCTTAAAACAAACCAACCGACAACAAAAAAAACATGTTCAAGGTCAACAAGTCCAACCTACAAAAGCCTGAATACATTTTCAGAAATGTTCAGAGTCTAATTACATAACTGTAAGAAACGACATTTCATTTCGACGTTGGTCCACGCCGCCGCCTTGGGCGCCACAGGCTTTGTCTCTGTGCGATTTCATAGCGCACCGTCGATAATCCGAGACAAATATCTGAATTATCAGAAAAATAAGAAAGAAAGAAAGAAAGAAAGAAAGAAAGAAAGAAAGAAAGAAAG
>VMRN01000015.1:5351086-5362792 GCA_010277015.1 Poeciliopsis turrubarensis
AAAGAAAGAAAGAAAGAAAGAAAGAAAGAAAGAAAGAAAGAAAGAAAAAAGAAAGAAAGAAAGAAAGGAAGAAAGAAAGAAAGTTCCTTTGAAAAATGTCCTGAGAGTTCCCAGATTGAGATCAATCCTTCCCACCTCATTGGGAGGGAAACTATGCAAACATAAAGAAACATCTGCAACAGAGCCAAACCTGGAATCTGTTTTCCACTCAGTCTTTTTGTTTGGTTATGAGCTTCTTTTTTTTCTGTCTCCCAACACACACACACAAACTATTATTATTTCAAACAAAACGCTGAAGGGATTAAATCCACACCGGGCCAGTAACATTCAGCTGCTGTTTGGGCTGAAGGTATGCACGGTGACCTCCATTTGCTCCCCGCCGGCCACAGAGCGCCCCAGGCGGCCAGCCTGCCCTGCTCCTCCGGCGGCCCTGCAGGTGAAGCATCCGCGTCAGGAATGTGATCTCTCATCTCGCCCTCATGTCTCAGGTTCCTGACAGAGAGCGCACAGTGCCGGCCTTTGTACGGAGGAAGCCATGCTGCAGTGTTATGACTGCCGTTCCCTCGCGATCACAACGCGGGTCTCATGTCAGTCGCGCGCGCGCTCACGCACGCTCGCGCACGCATATTAGCCTTTGTGCGGCGGCTCCTCAAATCTGGCTGCGCCTCGCCGTGTTGATACACGGCTCCGGTGACAAAGGAAACACAAGGCAGAGGGGGCAGATTAGCCCCGGCTGAAGACGCAGCCGTCCCCGGAACGGAGGGGCCGCCCGACTCGGGCTCTAAAGACAAACAAGGCAGAAAAACAAGCAACATTTCGGGGGGCAGTGGGGGGACGCGGGGGTGGGTGGATAGTGTTCCCTGAACATCAGACACCTTGTAGGTTTAATACCCCACAGCTAAAACCTGTAATTTCGCTGCTCCGTCAGATAGCTCCTGAGCCGACAGATAGAGGCTCCCTGTCTTTTCTCCCCCTGCATTGTTAGAGACCCGCGCGCTGTTTTTCCTGCGCGTATTCTATGTAAATTACATGCGATAATCGCCACGCGAGGCACAATGCCGGTTTCCCGCGGTGCGAGCGGAAACCGAGGGTAGATAAACGCGGGCTGGGCGAGATTTGCATAGCCTTTGTGCTTTTGGGGCGCCGGCGGACGTGAGCCCTGAGGATTGGTAGGGATTTCCTCTAGGTTTTGTGTAAGTAAATGCCTGCTTCCTCCACCGGGCCGGGACCATTATGTACAGCAGACAGACAGGGGGGGCGGTGGAGGCAGAGGGCAACAAAAAAAAAAAAAAAAATCACCTGGGCTGGTGGTTGGGAGCCACAACCTCCGTCAGCTGCTCCTGTCGGAGGTGGAGTGACGTCAGGGATCTGATTCACTTCATCTGTTGGAGGCCGTGATGGAGAGGTGTCACCTTCCAGCTGAGGCTCACAGAGGAGTAAAACAGAAAAATGAGGTCCCTCTTTAAAGGTGTGGCGTTACCTCTAAAAGGGTTGAGCGCTTAGGTGGAAACACACCTGTACCCATCCCTAGAAGGTCTTTAGTTGTGGGGTTTGTGTGTTTTTGGGTGCTGTTCGTGGGTTGCAGCGACGTGATAACCGGCCTGGAAGTCGTTGTCGAGCGGAAAGACGGAAGTTTGCGGTGCAGCTTCGACGCGCGGCTTAATCCCCGTCCCGGAGAACCTGAGACTAAACAAACAGCGTCTGACAGAGAGTCAACACAGACCGAGCCTTTATTCCGGATCAGAAACGAAAGTCGCAGGAATCTGTTTCTCTCCTGATAAAATGCCTTTTCAGAAGGTACCGGCAGCCATGTTTGGACTTTTTTTCAGCACTCCAGAAACCTGTTTCAAAGCAACTCAATTTAGTATGTCTTCGTATTAAAGCATAAGCTGACTGTGTTTGAGTTATATAATGACCTGATAATTATCAGCCACATTAATCCGACAGCAATTCAGTTCCGCTTTCAAGTATCCAGCATCCCGAGGTGAGTAAGCAATCTGCATAGCATAGCGTGGTGATAAGTGATGTCATCATAATTTCATTGATTCTGCAGCAGTGCAGAATCACTGTGGCAGAAACTTTTGAGCCTTTCCAAAAGAATCCGTCAGATTGGGTTGTAGTAATCAAACTGTGTTTGCAAAGGTACCAAGTGCTTCTAGCGAAGTGAGTCCAGATTGTTAGCTTTTTTTTAAAACATGGAAGGGAAAACATCAGATGAGAGGGATGGGTTTACTAACCGGATGCAGGCAGAACTTTCTAAATATTAACTGTTGAATTTGTGACCAAGCTTAGTTTGACCACTTCACAAATAAAAGGTCATAAGTTAACTAACTTGTTCTCTAGTGTGACCTACTCTTGTCACGTTAACAGAATTGCGCAGGTTAGTCTTGATCTGACCTCGTCTTACGCCGTTGTCGCGATGTCTGATCCAAGTTTTTCAAAATGGCTACCTGTGAGAAATGACGAGGTTCCTTCCGGTCTCCTCTCTTAACCCTTCGATTCAATGTTTGGCTGAAGCCATCTTACTTCCGGCCTTACTGTATAAACACAGAATATGGCTGAAATGAATGACTCGGCACTTATTTGTTTGTGATGCATATATTAAAAAAAAATCATTTTTATTCATAGGAATGTTCAATTCTTGCAAGGAAAGTCTTCCAAACTTGAGCCTGCACGCTTCTCCTCACGGCTCCGCAGAACCGCCGAATCATTTTGAGGCGACGTGACGACAAAAACACAACGGCGGGCGTCCCGTCCTGCTGCTCATTCCGCTTCCACTCCAGTTGTACTTTGTCAAAATAAAGTCACGTCTGTCTGGGATCTGCGGCTCCGTGGCGATGGCGGCGGCGGCGCCGGAATTCGTCGTTAGCTTCATGTTGCTCGTGGCGCAGCTTTGATTAGAGCGAGATCCGTGGCTCCCAGCTCCACGAGAACGCCTTTTATTTTATGAAATATATTCTTCCTCTTCGTCAGAGCCGTGCCACATTGTTCCAGGCAGCACACTGTGATCCTCAGACAGCGGCACCCCAGCTGGTCTCAACCGCTGTGTATTTGTACTCCACCCTCCTCCCTGCTCTCCATCTCCATCCCTCTCTCTCTCTCTCTCTCTCTCTTTGATAGACATGCAGCAGTCTTTCATCAACGTGGGTTCATCTTGCTGTGGGACGGCTGATGTGACAGAGTTGTCTTTAGAGAGGGATGGTGTTTGACAGCGGCAGGCTAACGGATGTAGGAGATCATCTCAGTCTGCCGAGGCTTTAGTTATGATGTGGCGCCGGGTGCCGATCTGCAGGTGTGTGTCGCCAGGCCCTTCATCCATCACAAGTCTGGACAAAGCATGGGGGAATGAAGTGTTTCTTCCATCCTGGCGGATGAGGGATGTGGTTTTACAAAACAGGATAGGATACCTATCCATTCTGTCCTTGCCCTGTCATTATTCTTTCTTTTTTTTGGTGGGGAAGGAGGATAAGGGGATAGTCCAAATCTGTCTGTTGGCGTGTCAGTGTTTTGTTTCTTGAAGAGAAGCACTTCGAGAAAGCGTCTGGAAAGAGCGTGTTAAGTGAAAAGCGAGTAGGCTCAAAAATTGCTTTTAATAAGACACAAGAGAAAGTAATAAAGTCTCTCCGGCCCCACAGACAACAGAGGTGACGTGCTCAAGTAAAAGTAGAATATAAATGTGAAGCATTTGTCAAATAAAACGGAAAAACTGCCCCGTTCCATTTTAAGTGTTTACAGCAGAAACGCCTAGTTTGTTCCTCTATCAGCAAATAGTTAACTTGACGCCAAGTTTTTAAAAATCAAAAGCAATTTTAGCGCATTTTATAACGACCACGTTTGCATTTAGTCAAGGCCACAAAAGTGTAAAAATCCAAAATAAAATAAAGAGGACTTCAAGCGTTAAAGTACAAAACGGTCAGCAGGATGAAAACATAAAAAAAAAAAAAAAAAAAAAAAAAAAGAAGCACTTATTGCATTCGAAGTCCAAATAATGAAGATCCTGTTCTATAAAGTCAGCAGAATAAGATCAATTTATTAGCTGAATCATGCTTTAAACCTTTTAATTGAGACTTTATAATCCCTCCCCCTTAAACGAGCAGAAAAACATCATCAGCTGCATAAAATCAACACATTGACACTCAGAGCTACAGAGCTTTCTGTCAGACATGGGAATAGAAGCTTGTCTTAATGTTTCTTCAAACATTTAGAGGTGAAGTGTTTGGCTTAATTTGTGCCAAAATCTATCTATCTATATCTATGAAATCATATTATGTTATATTGGCTTGTACTTTTCTCTTTCTGTATATGATCTTTGCAGATCTTTCCTGTATTGCAGCGAATCCATCTCTATTTGTCTGCTCACCTGGGGACATCCCTATAGCCACAATAATAATCCACACATGAAAGATTAATGATATATCTCCCCCCCTCCCACCCCCCGAACCCCAAATGCTGTCTGTAGATGTATGTGTGTCTGCATGATTTAATCATTGACCTCTCAGGGATTTTTTTTTTTTTTTCCCTTTTTCTTTTGTGTAAGAGAACAACTACCATGTTCCTGTCATTTCCTATTTCGAATCAAAGAGGTCAACGCAGAAAATGTCTCAAAACCAATTTGTGTTTCAAAAAGACCCTTGAGAAATAGTGGCTTGTGCTGCGTTTGATATGTACAAAGACACTTATCCCTTATCTATCTTTTCAGAGAGAATGAGAGAGAAGGAGAGAGAGAGAGATGGAGGGAGAAGTGCTCCAGGAATCAGTGCTGCCTCCGTGAGATATGATGCTGCTCGATTTTGATCATTGACATTTGCTTTTTCATGCATCCCGAAAAAAAAAGAGAGGAAAAACCCCTCCGCCCCCCCAAAAAAAAAAAAAAAAAAAAAACAAGGCCTGCCTTCCATTAAGGAATTATTCAAATGACCTTCAACAGTGCATGTTTTCGTACAGTTTTGTTGTGAGAATATGAGAACACATACTGACATCTCAATTACTTATGCAAGGCTCAGAGTGGGCCCAGTGGATGCAATCACCGCGCGTGCAATCCTCAGTCACTCCAAATCACCAAAGCTCCCGGACAGACACACATAATTCAGACAAGTCAGACAGGATTTGCATACAAAGACTACCACAAAAAAAAAGAAGAAAAAAAAAAAAAAAGACGGCATAAATAAAAAATGGGAAGGAAGAGAACACAGGAAGGTGAGGAATACCGGAAAAATCTAAAAACAAAACAAAACAAAAAGATCTTGCTTAAAACTTGCTAACGCAACATGAGAACATATCAGTATGTCTTGTCACGATACAGCGACGGATTTCAGCGCATTTCATTTTGCATCTCATGTGACAGGCCAACAGAAAGCAACACACATCTGTAAAGTTGACACAATACCGATCCCTGGCTTATAAAAAAAACGTGGCGTCTGTATGCGCTTTGCCTTGTTTGCCGATTCATTCGGGTCCCGCAATACATGGAAAGAGGAGTTCGGGTTGGAAGACAGCAAAAGTTCAACTTTTGGCCCGTTTATAAAAGCCCCATCACTGTGTGCGAAACCTGGGGGTGACATCATCACGTCATGCTGATCAGGGCTGATGGGAGGTTGGCCCGATCAATGAAGAACCAGTGAGAATCGATGTTCATCGAAACTCCATTCAGTGTAACTGAGCGTATAGTTATACTTGATTTAAAACGAAATTAAGTTTTGAATGTGGAAATACTTGACATGACAAAGCAACGTCACCTGATACTTTATGTCAGCTGATGACATAAAATCCCCCAAATACACGTTCATGTGACTAGAATTGTTTTCCTGCTGTTGCAGGTCTTTGATTGGTTAAAAGAAGAAAAGTGAGAAAGAATTACTTTTTTTTTAAAAAAAGCCCTTCATTTTAAGCGAAATTAAGTTTTGAATGCGAAAATAATGCTTGACATGAGAAAGTATGAAAATCTCTTACTTTCAAAATTCCCCCAAAAGGCCCTCAGTGGCCATCCATCCCAGATTCACACTTATAGGACCAAAAACACGGTTGTCGCTCTTTACATTTAAAGAAAAAAAAAAATAACAGCATATTTTTTCTTCTCCTTTTTTTTTTTTTTTTCATTCCAATCTTCTGCCCTTCCTGGAGGTGACACGCTGTCTTACGGCGGATGACGGGTCTTGGGGGCAGGGGAGGTAGTGAGGGGCTGAGAGAGGGGTTGGGGTTGTAGGGGCATGCAAAAGAGCCGGGGTGGAGGGCTAACCCGGCATCCCGTCATTAGCGTGGCGCGGCGGAGATGCAGGGGCACCCTGACACATGTCACGGACAGCCACCCGAGAGCCCACGTATGAAGCTGACACGCCGCGCATAATTTATCCCGTGACACGATCTGCATGTCGAGTTGTTGATCTGTTGTGTTTGGTTTGGACATGGGCGCTCTCTGGCAGGGGAAGACAGAAGGGGCTGTTATTATGCAGGTGGGGATTGGGGGGCGGGGGGGGTAAGGGGGATGAAGGGGTGCGGAGTATCAGGGCAGGAGGAGGAGAGCGAGGGCGAAGAGGTGTGTTGTTTTCAAGGGACGACCGAGGGGTTAGGGTGGTGGTGGTGGTGGGGGGTGAAGTAACATCTTGGTGTAGCACACACTGAAGGGACGACACGTTTGTCATGTCCACTGAGAAGCAACATATACATAAACAAGTGCATTCAAATTCACTAATGCAGACAGTCAGACTGTCTCTATCTCTCTATCACGTAAACACGCAGCCCCCCGCCCCCCCATCACCCACGCCCCCATCACTTCACGCTTTGCTGACATGCACATTGAGCCATCTTGAAATCGCAGCGATAATCTCGCCCCTTAAGACATCTGTTCATGAGTGAGAATGACTAAATACGGTTGAGCTGACCCTGCGCCGTTCTGTTGGACGCGACTGTTTCCCGGGCGCCACCGATGCTACGTCTCGTCAAGCTAAAGCTGCAGTTTGAGACTTTTACAGAAATATGTTGTTTTTCTTTACATATTGCTTAAACCGTCACTTTGTGGTGACAGTGGGAGACAGATAACATGTGGCAAAACCAATCAGGCTCCTTCACTTTCTCCTCCGGTGCTACTGGTACCATCTGTAGTAATGCAGTATGGAGTACGGTGGTAGCGATGTCAATCAGGCCCATGTACATGTTCCTAAAAGTGCTCCTGGCAGAGAAACAACTTTCCACTGTAGAAAAAACAAACAGTGTATCTGCTGTCACTGGTGGGCATGTTAACTAGCTTTAGCATTGATAGCAGGCCCTGCAGTGGAAACCCAGCTGTATCATGGCAAAGAGCAAGGCGGAGGATGTGGGTAACACCTACAGGTGAATGATTGACAGCGTCAGTTTATGTCAATTTAAGCTGATCACATTTTAAGAGATTTCTGCGGCTGCTCTGTTTATTCTTCAGCATAATCACTTGTAAGCTATTGCGATCATGAATAATATCTATTGATAGATTTCTATATGAGGCATTTTAATATTTATTTTGTCAACAGTTTAAGAGTGATGATCAAATTTTGCCTCATATCTGCAAACGGAACCCCTTTATAATGTTGTAAGTCCCCCTTTAAGTCAAGCTGAGCGTTACATTGTTTTAGGGAGAGTTCAAACAAATATGTAATAAAAGGAAGACGTTTCTACATGCTGCAATTGAACACGTACTTGTACAGTTTAGCCATAAAACGCCACACAAGTCCAAGGTTATGTACTGTAACAGCATTTACAAATAAGAAGATGAGCGCGTCTAACTTGTGAGTGGACCTCATCCTCATGCAGTAGTGAGGTGTTTGTCCTCTGAATGTCTGAATGTTCTCATCAACTTCTCCTCAAACCCCCCCCCCCTCCATCCGTCCGCCGTCTCCATCCACCGTCCCCACCGCGCTTCGTTTACATGAATTATGCATATGACTAGTCTGCTAGAAGGCCCCTCCCTTATCAAGCTCCCTAATCCCTGTTGTTGCCATGGTAACCAGATTAGACGTGACTGTGATGTACAGTCCAGGCCCTCGAGGCCTTTTATTTTCCTCCTTCTTTTTCCCTGGTCAAGTCCTCATTTGAGCGGCAGGCGGGGCGGGGAGACGGGGGGGGGGGGGGGGGGGGGGTTCGGTGCCTGATGGAGAAGATGGGTGTCAGTCTACCACTCTGTTGCTGCGGACCTCAGATTTCACTTGAGTAAAAGAATGCGAGGACGGATTACACGTAAAAAAAAAAAAAAAAAGACAACTTGCGATTAAATCCGTTGGGTTTCAGATTCAACCAACTGGGAAAGTTTTTTTAAATTCATCCCACCAGACATGGAAATGGGCATCCAAAAAAAAAAAAAAAAAAAAAATTAAATTAAATAAACAGGAGGATTTGGGATCTTTTCAAGGGTTCAAGGACAGCGCTGTCAGACTGGGTTTCTTTTTCTGAACATGTTGGACTGGGGGGCGGGGAGGGTGCCCTGCTTGTCACAACGTTCGACGGGTTTCTGGAAAGTTTTCACCGAAAAATTGTTATTGCGTGACAGAGCAGCAAAAAAAAAAAAAAAACATTCATATGGAGAATAATTCAACATGTAAACGGCACACAAACAGAGATTCTTTGTGTTTTGTTGATCTGTTTTACTAATCGGTGGAGATCAGACTAAAAACAGTCACCAAAACCGACAAAAAAAACAAAAAAAAAAACCCTTTTTTGAAATAAAATAAAAATACAATCTTCCAGCCTCTCGTCTCCCGTCTTCTTGGCTTTTGTTCGCGCACCGAGGTCCGGTGCCGGGTGAGAAAGGACGGAGCCGGTACCTTGAATAAACCAACCGGCCTGCCAGTTTTAACCAGGCTGCTGCGACAGAGCCGAGCAGAGCTTCATCCCTGACACAGACATTTCATTTAGGCCTTAGACAACAGAAATAAATAATTTAAAAGGGAGGATTATATTTCTCCTTTACTGCAAAAGGGGGGATGTGGCTGTTAAGGTTCTGAGAGTGGGAATGCAGAGACAGGCTGTCAAATCAGCATTTACAGAAACTGATGCACAGGAGAGAGATGCTCCGCCAACATATGTGGACTTATAGTGATGTTTATTTCATCACAGGGTCCAGCTTCTTACACCTTTTATTAAAAGATGTTTGACAAGTGCAGTATGTCATGACAGCCACATTTATTTGCAGCCCTAAAAATATTGTAAAAAGTTATAAAACCATCTTATGTGCAGTTTTCTGCGGGAGATATTCTGATTTCATTATTTCACGCTCTCTAATAGTTGTAATAGTTGGAAGAGAATCAGGCCCACAGCATCACAGATCCTCCACTTTACTGAATGGTGAAAATGCAAAAACCTGCCAGAAAACGTTGCTCTTTAAACTCTTGGTTTCAGACTTTCGATGTGAGGAGATTCACCTGTGCGGAGGCTCACATTTTATTTGGTTTACAGAACATTGATCCCATCTTCGCCGACATGAAATATTTCGCAAAGCGGACGTTTTCAATTCCCCTCGTCGAACGTCGTCGTTTCCCCCCCCCCTCCCTTTTCTGAAGCGTGAAGAAAGGAGCCACTTGGTCCCCGATCCAAAGTCCAGGAAAACAAACGAGTGAAATTGCTAATTAAAAGTTCTCAGACTCGCTGGTCAACTTTTAAAAGATAATAACATCAAAATGAGTCGCCCCATGCTTTTAGTTGCCTGAAATTGTTTTCTTCTCCCTTTCTAACTAAAAAGAGTTTATCAAAAGTTGAATTTTACCAAAAAATAAAGAAAAAATGTGATGAAAAGCTCCAGGAATGAAAGCTTTTTTTTTTTTTTTTTTTTTACACACTTACCAGCTTGAATTGCACTTAAACCTAAAAAAAATTTCCCTTTGAGGAAACTCATGTTCATGCTGCAAACTCCATCTTAACTACTGCTCCAGTTTGCTCCCCAGTCGATAAAGGGTCGCCTGTTTTCTTGTGATGACTCCACAAACCTTGAACACCAAAACAGACGTCGGCGTATAAAAACCGAGACGTCAACACAGAAACTTGCACGACTGCGAACAGACACCATCCGATCTCTTCCGGGCCTTTGATTCATCGCCCTCTCCGCAACGCATCGAAAATGTCTTCCCTCCCAATCCTTCCAGATCAAATGCGAGGCCACATAAATAATCCCCACTTTAGTGAGGGGATTTCATATTTCTCAGGGTCCAACAAGGAAATTATTTACTGAAGTAGTTCAGTGTTCTGTAAAAGTCAGACGGCTGTTCGTGGGAACGCCGTTAAACGACTGCTGCCGCAGGATTTGGGATTTAGAGGGAACCTATTGTACATTCATCCTCTGTCATTAATGTTCAACCATGGGTTGTTTTTTTTTGTTTTTTTTCCTTAATGGAGGCTGTGTTCCCACATGGCCCACACCCAGCTCAATTACTGCTCCCTTGTGATCCTTATTACCATTATTCATTCGAGTTTTTACATGTCAACGGAATAAAAGAGGGAATAAAAAAGAACTGTAGTGAGAGCAAATGTATTCTTCATAGCGCCGTATGCAGATTTGATGGGGGGGTTCAGGCTGAGTGAAACAGTGATACACATCACACAGTCCGCTGCAGAAATATCTTCAGTCGTCGCGTGACGACTGCGAACTTCGTCATTTTACATTTTGATATCGTGTGACGTTTCTACACAAGGAAACAAAGAAACAAAAAGAGCTTTTTCTTTCTTCTTTGCTAACAACTTCTCAGAGAGAAAGTTGGGGAGGCGCTTAGCTCGAAGTTTTTGCTGCGTTTAAAAAAAAAAAAAAAACGAAAGGAAAGGAAAGGAAACACGGAACTTAAAATTTCTACAAATTATAAACGACGCAGTCAAAGTTTGGATTTAAATCAGGTTGATACACCGATATTCCTGCACGCTCTACATCCAGTCGGACTGAGTTTGAGGCTGTTTTCGTAAAGATGAACGGACAAAGACAAAAAAAAGAGAAAACGTCTCAGCCTGTGCAGGCGAGCATAGCTGGGAGAAACACACAAAATACCCAATCAAAAGTAATTCCATAAAAACACAGACTCTATGTAAATGTTCTCAAGCATCTATTTGGTAAACAAATAACAACAATAATAATAATAATAATAATAATAATAATATTAACAATGTTGCACTTTAAATTCTTTGCAATTATCTAATACTCTACTTTCTAAATGTAACATGGCAAAATGTGAAACAAGAGACAATAATACTGATTAAAAAAGAAGCAAACATAAAATCATTTAGACAACACATTTTTATTCTCTTCTCTGTTTGTATATTTGTGTATATATATATATATATATATATATATATATATATATATACACATATATGCACATATATATGTATATGTGTGTCTGTGTATAAAAACCATTGCATTCGGGCCATCTAATCTTAGAATGCAGTTTGTGTTTATGATTTACACCTAAAATTTCCCATTGCTTCTCCTGAAGGAGGGATGAGTGAAAGCTTTGGTGTGGAGAATACAGATTGGCAGTCACCCCAGTTAATGACCACCATAGCAGTACTAAGGTAGGAAGCTGCAGTTGGGTGTTGAGTTAATGGACAGCCTGTCACTTCCTTGTCACTTCACCAAGATAATTTTACCCTTCTCATTGTTCCCATTGCATGCACTGTATGTGCAATGAAGTGGACCGGTTGCAAAGTATTCCAAAGTCAATCTCGCTGGGAGTTTTTTTTTTTTTTTTTTTTTTTTTTTTTTTT
>VMRN01000015.1:5362892-5415533 GCA_010277015.1 Poeciliopsis turrubarensis
TTTTTTTTTTTTTTTTTTTTTTTTTTTTTGCTCCTGCAGTGGTTGGTTTAGGAGAATGAATGCTGCTTTGGTTTATTTTCTCCATATGTTCTGAGCACAGTAATAACGCTAAGAAGAAAGGAGCTTTTTGACAGTGTTTGCAGAAGCAGCCCTGCAGAGCTTTTCTCTGACACAAAATCATGTGATACGTTTCCTTAAAACGTTTTGTGAAAAATGGCTCAAGGCAAGTTTTTTTTTTTTTTATAAAAAGGCCTTCCCCATACCTAATTCCCGACAAGAGAGAGAAATGACTGCTTTTCATGGCATTTGTTGACAATGGGAGGTTTGAAGGGTTTATCTTTTTATTTTTTTAATTTTTTTTTCATTGCTGCGCAAATGAACAACCAGAGAAACTGAAAAGATTAGATCTAAAATTAACCAAACCTGCAGCAATGCGGCTTACTAATGCATGATTGTGGCTAATTGTGCAATTGCAAACTCATCACAGGCTTAAGTGTCATAATGCCTTTGCTCCACTATCTTTTTTTTTTTTTTTTTTTTTTTGTTTCTTCAAGATAAAACACTTGCTATATTTTTGTTTTAATGCTGTAAAGCATTTTGAACATCCTTGTTGCTGGAATGTGCTGCACAGACAAACCTGACTGTCCAATTTGGGGCCTCCCACTGCAGTCCCAATGAACCACCACCTTGCAATGTCTAGACTCATCTTTGACTCATGGCCTGGTGTTTGTAGGACTTAATTACACTATGAGGTAATTTAGCCCATAACTAAAATCCATCAGTCAGTTTGCGTCAGGCTCAGAAACGATGATTATCGTCTCGGCCTGGGTTGAGTTCAGGCCTTTTTTTTTAGGAATTTAGATCAGGAATAGAATCTAAATTCTATTCCGCGGCTCAAGCGTCATTAAGAGCCCAGGATTTCTTTCTCAGTAATGCCCGCACTGGGTTACTTACACCGGTAAGTTTCCACTGAATCTGCATTCTGCTTCCTGTTCCTGACGCACGGATGGAGGCGAGACCATGTGACTGCGCTGCCATCACATTTTCTCCACGGCTAGCCCCGCCCTGCCTCTGACAGCCAGCACATCACCACACCGCCCTCCTCACCTTCGCCCACCCACACCCTTCTCCACCTCACCTCTCCACCCTCTCCTTTGTTAAGCCAAGCTCAGAGTGCCATAGACACAGATGAAGGCGTGGAGAAAACACATGCCAAAAAGGCCCCCCTGCCACTCTCACTCTTGCACAGCGACAATGATAGGCTGTCATCACACAGCGATCAGCACTGTCACCCACAACATTGCGGTGCACAAATAACACGCGTGTATACAAGCGCACGCGGGCGCACAGGCTGCTGCGGACGCGCGTGCGCACGGGGCGGCGGGGAGGGGACCCATGGCTGTGAAAATCCGCACCAGCCTCGACAACACTGACAACCGAGTCATTTCTGTCACTTCAGTTATTTTTACACCGGGGCCTGACAACACATCAGAAATCCCTCTCTCTATGGGAACAACACGAGACCACTGCATCAAGCCCATTAGACGCCACGTGTCACATCAAATATCTAATTATCTGCTATTCAATATTCCCAATTAAGTTGGAAATGTTCACTCCTGCACATTCGCACAAATCACTTAGCGCGGCGTTGTGTATGCAAAGGGAGACGATGAGGCCGGTCTGGCTGTTAAGAGGAGAGACAAGAGAGGGAAAGAAAAACAGCTGCATGGCTGTCCTGGTGACGTCCTGGAGAGTGATCGCTCGCTGCGGTTCAATCTTGTTTCCAGCAAACAAAATCTGACCAACGCGAAGGAGAAGCACTTATTTTGTGTGTGTGTGCGTGTTTGTGTCCAGACTGGCGGAGTAAGAGTTAACTTTTTTGGCCCCGGTTCCTGTCAGGAAGCAGAAGGCAGCTACATGATGAGTCTGATTGGCGACCGATAGCTGCGAGATCAGTGGCAGGGCTGTGAGATGGATGCCATCTTGGCCGGCTTGTGATGTGCAGTTTGTTGCCCGGGCTTCACGAGGAAGGAAAGCCTTGAAAAATACTGCTGGCTGTCACTCAGAGAGAAATGTGCTGAATTTCCAAAACACACACTCACCAAAAAGAAAGAAAGAGAGAGCGCAGCCCTTCACCAAATACCTTTAGATTCTCCCTCACTGCCACTTGGATATGAGCGTTATAGTTATGTATTTACATAAAAAAAAAAAAAAAATAGAATAATGTTCACTGTCGGATAGGAAACTGACATTTACAAAATAATGGATTTAACAAGGTCCATATTGAAAAGTTTGACCGGACGAGCCCCCAGATGTCAGAGTTTCTCACTGAGCTCATCCTCAAAATCCAATATGGGTGCCAGGCATGAAAATGTGTTTTAACTTTTACAATACCAAAGACTTCAGAGTTCATCTAGAAAGATCAAAATATCAGTGGAAATTAGTAAAATGTTGGTCAGTTACTATGCTATCAAATATCTTTCCACTGATTATGGAGAAAGTTATAAATAATATCTAGTTTTCCACAAGCCAAACTTACAGATATTCATAAAACAAGAAAAACTTACAGCATGATTATAATTAGAGGAATAATGACAGATAAAATAGGTTCCAGTGATTAAGAATGACTAGGACCTATCTCGGGTGAACCCCGCCTCGTGGCTTCTGATTGGTGGAGCCAGGTGCTAACCTCCCACAACCCTACAAGGAGCAAGCCGATGTGGAAAGACGACATTTCTGCATTACGTTTCCACTGAAGAGTGAAGGATCTGCTTATTTTACTGAGTGGAGAATGCAAACAGCAAAGCACACCAGTCAACACCTCAGGGAAAACCTTCCCAGCGACCCCAACGTGTTGCCTCCCTTTTCCCCGTTTAGCCCCTCGTTGGCCATGACAGAGTGGGATTAAGCACAGCGGATAATGCTCCACTTCGGAGCATCTCCCTTTGTAAAGTTAGTGACAAAACGGGCAAATTAAGCCCTTGCCCCCTTGTAGCTTTTCCGCCTCCCCTCCCCCTTTCCAGATCCATCCATTCCAGCCTGGTATGTTTGTAGCCCGGAGCCAAGATCTGCGCCGCATCACAGACAGTCGGAAGAGAACAGTGGGGTCAGCTCTGCCCACAGGCACGGAGGCCCCCTCAGAACCGCAGCCGCTTCTCATTTTGACTCACCAGCAACATGTACAAAAAAGTGCGACGGCGGCGGCGGCGTCTGCTGACCGGGAACTAACACAATAACGTCAGTGGACCAGTGCAGTGTTGTTAGTTTACAAATCACAGAACGGTTTAGCACCACAATACATTAAAGATCTGCTGTTGTTGTATCAACCGGCCAGACCTCTCAGGTCTTCTGGTTCTGGTCTGCTCTGCATCCCCAGAACCAGAACCCAAAGAGGAGAAGCAGCTTTCAGCATCTATGGACCAAAAATTTGGAACAAACTTCCAGAAAACTGTAAAACAGCGGAAACCCTGACTTCCTTTAAATCTCAACTAAAAACACATCTGTTTAGAACTGTATTTGAAATGTAACATCTAACAATGTACGTTTTTTTAATTCTATGTTGCATGACTTTGTGTTTTGTGTTTATGATGTAAAGCACTTTGAAATGCCTTCTTGCTGAAATGTGCTATACAAATAAAATTTGATTGATTGATTGACCGTCATTAACCTAAGTTGACATGTGAAGGGATATTTGTGACGATTAAGAAATATCTGGGAACATTTAAGGAGATTGCTCATCTGGGCGCTAGGAGTGGGAGCAGCACAGAACACGGACGTCAGTCACAAGTTCAAGGTTTCTGCAGGTTTCACCGACCCAATTTTAAAACTCTTTTCAAGATGCTTCCCACTTGTCCATAACTTTCTTCCAGGCTCCTGTGTTCTTTATGATGTGATTTACTCACTAAAGATTAAATAAACCGGTGGATCCTATGAACTTCTGATAAGTGATTAGTTGCTTTTATTTTGGGGCATCACAGTAATGAGTATGCTTGTGTATCAGTCTCCTCCCACTTTGCAGGATCTATTTTGTGTGATCCTAGTCAAAGGGGATGAATACAAACCCATGTCACATTTTCAGATTTTATTCTTGTACATGCAGATTTTAAAACTGTACCGCTCAATTCAGAAACACTTTATGATGCTTCATCACACAAAATCCTAAGAAAGAAAGTAAATTATAAAAGTAAATTCACCCGGAGTGAAAAGGTTCAAGTTACGTGTATACTTTGGTGATTAAATAAAAGCAGAAAATTCTCCAAAAACATTTTGCGCTCAACTTTTACCTCACGATAAATCTTTATATTAACCAATAGGCAAGTGATTATATTTCACGTTTTCTCAGTCATTGTTTTGTTACTTCACTCTGTGGAAGGCGAAATGAAATGAAGGGCAGATCTATAGGACACTGGTCCTTAATGAGACCTGTTTTTAAAAAAAATAAAAAAATCAAGACGAGGTCCTTATCAGACGCCGTCTTCCCTGGGGATCGTCGCCCTTTCCGGAACACGTTTCCACGTAGGAGATTTCCCTGACACAAAGGCATCTCTCATCTATCTGCAAAGCTTCTTGAAGTGTTTATCCACCAGAACTGACAGAGAGCTGACTTTAATTAGCACCATCTCCCTTTTTCTTTTACCCCCACCCACCACCACCACCACCGCCATCACCGCCGCCGCCGCTGCTCTCCACTCCTCTTCGTTAGATTGCGTAACTTCGAGCAGAGTAGTGTGTTAGGCTTTATTCACTGATGTTTTTGAAGGACCGGTTCACAGAGGGAAGGCGAGCGAGTTGGCTGCTCTCCTCATTTATGGCATGTAATTAAAACTAAATGACAATTCCACTCTGCTATTTAATTAACCACTTTAGATAAATGCAAACACACATACAGTACGGAGCAGGAAGGCACACACACACATCACTCACAGAGGCACAAATGAGTAATTCCACTCGGATACCAAGCAAATCCACAAGGCAGACACACACACACACACACACACACATGCACACACTCTCTCAACCCATTGCACCGAGGCAGGTCACACCCCCACAAGTCTTATTAAAACCCATAATATTTCAATCTGGGGCTTTACTGACTTTGATAATGTTTAAAAAAGGAAAGCCGCCCCTCCCAAGACTCCGTTTCTTTTCCTAGCGGGGGAATGTCAGTCAAGTTGACACCCCGTAAATACTCTTTCAAGCTCCCCGTTTCAGCTCTCCCCCCTCCGTCCAATCATTTGTGAGTTTTTTTCTTCTTTTTTTTTCTTCTTTTCTCAGTGTTAATGATGAAGGGTTTAATTCATCATAACAGTATTCGCACAACCTCTAATTAGCGGCAACACTCGTACAACAATGCCAGCGTTATCTCCTCATGCAAATGAGCTCTCAGTGTGTTGCGTTTGCTAATTTTATGAAACGGTAGGGCGATAACTACGCGGGCTGTGCTAATCTTCCCTGCGTTTAACCCTGGTTTTTCTTTTTAATCCGCCATCCATAGCAAACACACAACAAACAACAATAATCCTATTATCGGCTTGATGATTCTTCTTCTTATTGCTTTTTTTTTTTTTTTCTTATTCTCTAATTTAATCTCAATTATGGAGTGAAAAAACACTGATAAGCACTTTCTGTGTACATTCCGATTTTTGCTTAAGATGAGCTTACCGAGTTCATCAGTGAAATTCCCATGGTACTCCCGCCCAAACAGTTTTGTTCCTATGAAAAATGAGTGATTAAGCACTTGTACTGCTGCAGAGTTTGGAGTGTGAACGCTGAAATTCAATTAGCATCAGACTCTGGGAGTTGCCACATTTTGTCACAATGTGATGGGAAAAGAACTTTTTTTTTTTTTGCGCTTCCATGGGATTTTAAGTGAGACGAAGTGCAAAAGTTCTAAAGTGGAAGGAAAATTATATACTTTTCACCAATAAAAATTGACAGATGTATTTTCGTACCCTTTAATAAAATCTAGGGCAATCAACCTTTTGATTCGAGTTTGGTAAATCGTCAAACTTCTGAATTTTTAGGGTTTTTTGTGGCTTTTCTATACTTATTTTTACTTTTTATTTACTTGGTAAAACCCTAGGACAGAATTTGGACAGCGCTTATGTGTCTGCAAAATACTTTGATAATATTTTGACGTCATACACAAAAACGGTAGAAAAAGCAAGCAGATTTGTGTACATCTTTTCCTTCATAAACAGTTATCAGTTGAGAAGAAATCAAAACAAAATCTTTTCTGACACAGAGGTTAGGAAACTGCAATATCAGAAAAACAGAAAAAAAAAAAACCTCCAGAGAAAATAGGAAGCTAAAGTATGGATCTTGCCGATGTGCCGATTTGGTATCAATAATATCGATATCTTGGATCAATCTGTCCACCTCTGTTAACCAGGCAGAAATCACACATGCCCAGGAGGAAAATGTGAATTTCATCTATCGTCCAGGCCAGGACTGAAACCCTGGACCGTCTTACTTGCGAGGCGGCATCATGCAGCCATCACCGTGCTTAAAACGACATTTCCAAGCAATGAACTTCTTTCTTACCTGATAGGAGCATCTCTACCGAGAAAGACTGTGGCAAAGGTTTTCTTCAGCAGAGGCGGGGAAGAATCTTTTGGGTGATGAGACGGATGGAGGTAAAACACTGGAGCACCTTGAAGGGAAACCTGTTGGAGGCTTTAGGTGATTAGAGACGAAGCTGGGAGTTTCAAACCTTTTAGTCAGGAAAATAATCCTGAAAACACAACCAAAGCTGTGCTCAGATCAATGGATGTCGATATGTTGGAAAACAACAACAACAACAAAAAAAAAAAGCAAATCAATAATCATCTATCGACCGATGCGAAACGCTTATATCGCGATATATTTTTCAGCCCCACTCATTCACTTCCTCTTGTTGGTCTGACACATAAAGTCCCAATAGATTGCGTTAAATTTTGAGTTCGAAACGTGAAAAAGTTTAGGAGAGGATTCGTGCTTTCGCCGTGCCCAGGGTAAAACATTCACATCGATCGAAACTTTTCAAGTATTTTAAAAAAAATCACATTCATTATATACGGTCCGCGCCGGGCGCTCTGCTGCCGACGTGCTGTTCGTATTTATGTGGATGCAGAGTGTGTATGTTGTGGTGGGTGGTAGGGGTCTAGCTTGTTATGACCCCGAGTTCAGTAACCTTGTCCGTATTGACAGCTCCTGCTATGTGGGGCCATAACTGTGAGGGATCCCTGTGGTTAGATTAGTGAGAGATGAATGCTCTTTGCCTGTGTGGGAACATGAGAGGCGGTCTGTGTGAATACTGTGTCTGTTGCTCATTACCCACTTTACCTGTTGTCTCTGTGGGGGGCGAGGAGGACCTCAGATGCCGTCTCATTTCCCTCAGTGTCACGGGAACGGAAGGAAAGGCGTCTACGGGAGTCGACGCTCCAATTTAGACGATTAGCAATCAGATTAATGCACCGTGTTGTGCCTTTAGTTCGTTGCTTCTGGTGGTTTCATAATTTCCAGAGTGCCTGCGCGGCTGTGTGGGCAGAAAGCACCTTCACACTGTCACAGGATACATAGACCTGTCCACGACAACTCAGAGACTTTGCAAAACCGAGATTTTTCTGCTGTGTTTGCACCTCGCATCCAAACACAAGTTTTTTGGAGACAAAAACTAAAGTTTTTAAACACTTTTTACAATTTAAAAATTTTTTTTTTTTATTGGTTGTGAATCCATTCACTTTATGCACATTGTAAAACTTCACAGGATAGAAAGCAACATCTGAGCCCAAATAGCGCGTGTCCGTTAACCAGAAACTTCTTTTGAATTTTGATGCCGTTCATGTCAATGTCACAGGCGTTGACAACCTGCAGGCTTCCAAAAGGCAGAGCAGCAGTTTGATGTAACGAGACACTGAGCTCAAAAAGACGCAACAATGCGAGGTTTTGCATTCTTGAGCGGCATCACGTTTCAGCAAAAACTTTTGAGAAACACTGAAAATCTAAATTTGTTTTAATATAAAACAGCAAAAAAATCCTTAAAAATCTGTAATCGGCATTGAATCGATCACTCAGTCGAGGTTTTACTGCCCACACGTTTGATGTTCCCGAGGTTTACGTCTAGACTATTCAACTGGGCCTGTCATAAAAGATAAATCATCCCAGAAATTGTTGTAATAAACAATAATATTGTCATTTTGAGACCATTTTCAGCAAATGCTGGTGGCATATTAATGCAAGTATAACCACAAAGTAAAAAAAAAATCTAAAAAATGTGAAGCTTTAGAGCTAGAAAATATTTTTAAATCTCCAAAATAAAAACAAAACAACAATAAGAATGGTTCACTCCGTCTATGTAAGTAACATTTAAAAAAATGTTTAAAAAAAAAAAAAAAAAATTCAACTTAAAAATGGAAAATAGGCAAAAGTGGCAAAAAAAAAGAAAAAAAAAAAAAAGTTCAACTACTTTGTCGTTGGTCCCAAATGTTAGCAGTATTTTAGTCGCATGGCCGTTTGCGGCTGCCGGGTCGTGTTCTCTAGGCCGGGCCAGACCAGACAGCTGCGGGCTTTGGGCCGCCGGCGACGGCTGAACCCAGCTGAAGAGGCAGGCGAGGGAAGGAGGGGCTCATCAGACCGGACGGCTAATGGGCAGAGCGTGTGTTTGTGCGGCTTCTGACGACAGCCTCCTTCCTCCTTCTGAGCCCACCAGCCATTTTCCTTAAACGTGTAATGACTCCTCATAATTAGCATAATGTGCCAACTTGTCTGCTGCTTTAAGCTGTCACAGGGTATTTGTCTGAGCTCAGCCAATTACAGCCACAATGAGAGGGTGGGGGTCCTCGAGTGAGGGCAAACAGACGCTCACATGATTGGCCACATCCCACTTGCTGTTAGTCCAAATCCAACTATAATGCATTGTTAATAACATTAAACCTGACAATGGATTGTAAATCAGCTGAAGGGGAAGCTTTACTCCTTGCACTGGCTGCGCGGGAGCAGCTACGTTGAATAGATTGAAAAATCGAAACGTTTTTTTTTAAAGTCAAAGCAACTGATGTATTTGATGATTTACAGTAAGATTTATAATACAGTGTGACGGTGGCAATATACATTTTTGGCTTGACACTCTTAACATTATTTCATGTCAGGTACAGTAGATTCTTTGTTGGTGTACTGTACGTGACTCCATCAGTTGTTATATCCATCCATCCATTTTCTTCCGCTCATCCGGGTCGGGTCGCGGGGGTAGCAGCTTCAGAAGGAAGGCCCAGACTTCCCTCTCCCAGCCACTTGTTCCAGCTCTTCTAGGGGAATCCCGAGGCGTTCCCAGGCCGGCCGAGAAACATAGTCCCTCCAGCGTGTCCTGGGTCTTTCCCGGGGCCTCCTCCCAGCGGGACGTGCCCCGAACGCCTCACCAGGGAGGCGTCCAGGAGGCATCCTGACCAGATGCCCGAGCCTCAACTGGCTCCTCTCGAAGTGAAGGAGCAGCGGCTCTGATCTGAGTCCCTCCCGGATGACCGAGCTTCTCACCCCATCTCTAAGGGAGAAAACCCATCCCGTTCTTTCGGTCATGACCCAAAGCTCATGACTGTAGATGAGGGTAGGAACGTACAGCGCCCGCTTCACGGCAGACGCTGCGCCAATCCGCCTGTCGACCTCCCGCTCCATTCTTCCCTCATTCGTGAACAAGAGCCTGAGATACTTGAACTCCTCCACTTGAGGCAGGACACCCTCCCCGACCCGGAGAAGGCACTCTACCCCTCTCCGGCTCAAGACCATGCCCTCGGATTTGGAGGCACTGGTCCTCATCCCGGCCGCTTCACACTCGGCTGCGAACCGCTCCAGCGAGAGCTGCAGATCACGTCCTGATGGAGCCGACAGGACCACATCATCCGCAAAAAGCAGAGATGACGTAGCGATCGAGAAGAAAGATTTGAAGAGTAAATACATTGCCATCGTGAAAGTTTGGGTCGGATTTCAAATCTTCCGAGTCCATTTTATAGCTTTTAATCATCGCAATTCCCCTTTAAACTGTGCTACATTACTTCATCGAAGAGATGCACTGACATTTTGTTGCTCCGTGTTGAATTGATCTGGTCACTCTTCAAGACGGGAACGACAAGAGAGCACATCATTCTTGGAAAGTAAACACACATTTATTTACATACATCAGAAAACTACAACGACGAAAAAAAAACAAAAAAAAAACACACCGACTTGCCCAAACTGGGAATAATCTAGGAGTTGTTAACACTGTAACTGTGCCACTCTAGTTTCTGCTCTCTTCACATGCAGACAGAATGATGGTGATGTTGGCAAAAACTGCACATGTACATCCAAAGCTGACTGATGGGAGAACTGCAGCAAGGATCGGCATCCTGGAGGTCACCGAGTCTCCATAGCAACAGTTTGTTCAAAAAATATCGTACACATCCTCACCAGACGTGAAAATATTTTTCCGGGGGGCGGGAGGGGTCGCTACAAATATCCAGGTTTGCTCCTTGTCTCTTTGCTCCGTAAAAACCAGAAAACACGTGGCCTTGAAATAGTTTTGCTTGACTCTCTGCTTCGTCTGTGAGAAGTTTTCTCCACTCCCAGAGTTCAGGTGGTGGATTTCTGAGCCGCTTCTGAATTCACTGCAGCTCTTTCCAGCTGCTCTGTGAAACAGAAGCTCACGATCCGTAGACATGAACGTTTCGGACGAGCGACCGTCGACGCCATGCACACCTCCGCGTCCTTCCTAGTCGCTCCGTAATAAGCCAACTTTTTTTTCTTCTCTGGCCTGGAGGTCGCGTGAGCTGATGTCTAGACCGAAGCCGAGCTGTGATCGACGTGGAAATGTCACTTCTGCAAAAATACGAGGGGTCAACGTTTGAAAAGAAAGCTGCTGAACAGAGACTGATGCTGCTGGACTGTAACCTCACATTAACAGTCGGCCAGTGTTTTGCAAAAGCTTTAACTTGAACTTTTCTGCATTTTGTCACAAGAGAAGCAAATTTCAATATATTTTACAGTTATTTTATGTGATGGACGTACTGAAGTGACGGATAATGGAGGTTTTTAACAGTTTTCATGAAAGTGGACGACAAAATCCCAAGCAAATGGCCACTACATGTTAATCCAAGACATTTTTTAAATGTTATAAGTGATATAGTCCGCCAGCGGAACTATAGGAACTGCATTTTAAATCAAATGTAAGGAACCACTGACTTAAAACGAGCTCTTCCACCTCGCTGAAAAGTTATTTGTAAGTTACTTTTGCCTTATTTCAAGTGTATATTTGCACTTGAAACGAGGCAAACATTTGCTAAGATCTTGTGTTGCTGTTTGCAAACGAGGCAAAACCTGGAAAAGGGGTGCGAATACTTTTGCAAGGCGTCTGTGTCGTTCCAGACGGAAAGCACGTGAAGACGTATTCGACAATGACAACAATGTTCTTCAAAATCCGACATCGCACAGAGCCCTCTGCCTGTATCTGTACATCTAAGAACGCCTTACGTAACCGTCGGCCTTCTGAGGTTTACGTAACCGCGGTTAAGATCTGATTAATCCGGTTGCTGCGGTGCGTTCCATACCGCCTTGTTTATGCGGAGAGACAAGCCTGTCCAAGCCGCAAGAATAAACTCACGACCGACTCGTCAAGACGCCGAGGATGCCGCATTCATCCGGCCCGTTTTAATCCATCACCGTATAAGATTCCCCCCCCCCTCGCCCATTCGCATCCCTTCTGTACATCGGCGTCCCGGCAGCGCCGTTGAACATAATGTATCTGAACAGAAAAGAAATGGAGGTGACAGAGTCAGCAGTTACCATGATCAAATATCATAGCTGGAGGCTAACTGGGCATCAGGGCCCACTGACAGACACAATCCTCAGAGAGCGAAGGAGTGGAGCGAGAGAGAGAGAGAGAGAGAGAGAGAGAGAGAGGATATCTGTAGCATAAGGTAAAGGATGGCCGTGTGTCGATATAAATCAACTTTTGCTGAGGCTAATCTCTCAGGGTCTCTGGCAGGATAAATACTTTGCTTATAGACCCAACACGCCTCAGTCCCCGCCGCTCATTGGGCATGCTCGGTAGGCACAAGGCCTCCGTGGGCACGGCGCCGCCTCGCGCCCTTAAATCATTCCTCGTTCCAGTTCCCACTCTTTTCTCTCTGACGCGGCGCGGCTGAGCGGCTCGCTGGCTTGGTGACTGAAAGAGGGATGAGGGCGGATCTTGCTCTCGTTTCTCCTTATTTCCTCAACGCCTCCCGCGGGCGGAGAAGAGCGACGCGGCCCCCGCCAGGCCCTTTAATCTCACGGTTCGTGCGAAGGTCTCGCGGCGTTTAGCGCCGAAAGCGGAGGCGATCTGAATGACAAAGACGAGTTTATTCTCCTTAAGTGAAACGGATGGAGAGGACTTGATCAAACTGATGGCTTGTGCGGGGTACAAATTGTTCGGCTCCATCTGTTTTCTCCCCCAAGGGGGAAATATTTGACGTCTTGTTCTGTAGAAACATTACGCGCAGTTAACGGCTTCTCGTTGATAACTCCTGTTCATCGAGTTTATCTGTATCGCAACTCGGCGATTCGAAGGATTTGACATGATAAAGACATGACACAATAAAACACGCAGCATATGTCGCATTGCAGTGGCAAAACAGAGTGAAGTAACGAAACGTTAAGATCCAGACAAACTAACAACGTTCCAGTTATCAATTAAAGGCGGGTCTAAACAAACGGGTCTTTAGCCTCGATGTAAAGGAACTGGGTGTTTCGGCAGTTTTGCCGTTTTCTGGAAGTTCGTTCCTGATTAGTGGAACGTAAAAGCTGAATCGTGCTTCTTGACGTTTGGTCCTGAGTCTTGCGATGCAGAGCCAGAAGACTTGGAGTGTCCTGCAAGGCTGACAGGACGACACAACTTCAATGTATTTGGTGCTAAGCCGTTCAGTGATTTGCAAACTGACAGGATCATTTCAAAGTCTGCTCTCTGAGCTCCGGGGAGTCGGTGTGAGGACGTTTGAACTGCCCTACCTTCCTGGTTTTAGTGAAATAGATGAGTTTCTCAAGTTCTCACAGGGACGTCATCCTTTGATCCTGGAAGCGTTGTTCAGGTGACAGAAGTCCGACGGTCTTTATTTAGGACTAATCCGTATTACTAGCTAACAGCTAGCCTGGTCATAATCATGATCCTAGTATCAAGGCAAACCCATTCTTTAAGAAGTTACCGTCCGCAAACTATCAAAGCTGTTTCGTAACATTCATGCTGTAAACATTTCTTCTAGCTGGACGTGTCAAGAGAGGCCAGCACGGTTCTGCCCCTCCCCCACACGTTGCTGCTCACTGCCTGTCTGCTGGATGAAAAGGCTTGACAAAAATAAGGCTGCTATGCTTTTCCCTCACTCATGAGAACATTAAGTCAGTTTGGAAATATTAACAGTGATGAGGACACGCAGTCCCCTTGGATGACGTTGTGAAAGTGAAAGCAGCTTGTGGCTCATTCTTGACTCCAATCTGAGGAGCGTCGCAGTAGTTCATGCAGTTTATTTTATGAACCTTTAGACTTTTATAATTAGTGTTTATTCACACAACAATTTACATGACAAATGTAAGCAAGTGGTAGTAAAACGTAAAATAACATTTTATTTACAGTGAATGACTTAAAAAAAAGGCAGCAAAAAGATGTGTAAAATATCATTTATTAAAAAAAAAAAAATATTCTTCTGCTTTCTGCAAATCTTTATTTTTAAGCCCGGTACTCCAACCTAACGGTCCTGGAACGTTTCTTTCTCAGCAGGTGTTTCACACAGGATGATAATTGGTGGCGCACCGCCTCCAACCTTCACTTACCGTGAAAAAAGTTCAGACTTCTCTGGAAATACAAAACCACAACAGTTTGAGGGATTATGAAACCGTGTTGGCATTAGCTTCTCTGATCTTTTTTCTTCTTTTTAATGTTTTAGGTGTTACTAGGTTACTGCAAGACTTGGAGCTGGTTCCCGCCCTCCTCAGACTGCCTGTGTGGTACAAACTCATCCGAAGTTACACGAAATGAAGACGCGGGGAGCGTTAGCCGCTGCTGCTGCTTGTCTACAACGTCTTAATTGAGCCTTGCTTCAAAAAAAACAAAAAAAACAAACAAACAAAAAAAAAACACTTAACTGCTCCTTTTAACTTTTCCTGCTCACGATTGGCACGGCGGAAATAAAACGTCGCCTCGCCTCCTTGTGTCTGCAGTGACAGGGAGCATTTTCTCATATCCACCACGGTTTACTCCATTGTTCCCAACCCTTCCATTTACACCCGCCCCGCACTCTATTTTGTATCTGCATGTCCCCGGCTTCACCCCTCTCATCACAGTCATTGGTGAGAGGTAAAGACGTCCTCCCCCACAGCCGGCCTACCCCTTCCTGCCTCTTCATCCCTCTCTCTCTCTCTCTCTCTCTCTCTCTCTGTCTCGCTCCCTCTGTAATCTGGTCCTGTCTGTAACAGTGGAGTCGCTGGCTGATTGAAACAAACGGCCCCTGATTGCTGATCAGCCAGCTGTAAAGCCTGGCAAGGATATGAGCTAATGAAAAAAATGGAGCTGATTTGAGAGGCACCGAGCGTCGCTCACCCTGCTAGCCCCTGCTGTCCCCTGCTGTTACCCTCTATCCCTCCATTCCACCCATCACCTCCTCCACCTCACCCTGTCTGCCCATCATTGTCAGCTGTCCTTACTGAGGACGCGGGGAGATGTGCAGGATGGGTCGGGGCCGGTTGTTTAATGGAGGTTAAAAAGTAGAATGAGCAGTCACGAGAAAGGTCCGCCACTTTTAAGGGCTCTGCTTGCATTTACGTCAACGTGCGTCTTTTTAATCTGTGACCTAAACAGATGGTATGCGAATGCATTAAAGTAACATCCATTGCAACATCCGGTGCCTGCAAAATAAGTATCAATGTCTTCTGCTTGAGCCCAAATCCAAAGAAATTAAAAGTTTCCGCAGGCCTTATTGAGGAAAGAGCAGGTTGTGTTATAGCAGTGTGATAACTACGCCTCGCTTGTCTAGTTTAAAAGAAAAATAAAAAAAAAAACACTCCGGGAAGATATTTAGTGATGAAAAGCAGGAAGGTTGAGGGTACCGGCAAACCCAATCAAAGTGAGACCGATCCCAAATAGTTATTCTAAGAAAGAAATGTACATCAAACATCGGAATGAACCGGGACCAAAAATGGAGCCTTGCGGTACACCATAGTAGATAAGGTTTTAAGTGGAGCAGTGAATCTTAATATTCAAACGTAGATACAATGAGTGGACGACATTTTCCAATGGATGATTTCATTTATGGGTCAGAATTCACCTTGAATATTTCTAAAGCGTCTTGACAGAAACGTTCTTCAATCCATTCACATATACATTCCAATGGAGTTCAGCTTTTCATACACGTTAGCTGAAAAGGTTTACCGGAGCAAACCCAGCGGATTGCAGCATTCACTGCAACTGGACGGGCACGCAGGGACAGCAGGCCAAACTCGTGTGTTTTCTCTTTGACTTTGTTGAAAATCACTGACAAAAGCGCACAAGTGTTCAGATGAACTCAAAAGTGATTCAGCAATGAGAAAGAGTGTGAGCGAAGGCCTGCGTCCGCAGAGTTTCAAGTTGAAAACCATTGTTTTCCAAAGAGAACTAAAAAGAAAACAAAAAAGAAAAACAACAACAAGCATCTGGACGATCCGCAAAACCTTTGGGGAAAAGTATTCATCGTATTGAAGAGGCCATCTGGTGTAAAGCTAACACAGCATTTCAAAAAAAAAAAAAAAAGAACATCAGACCTGCATGCAAACACGGTTTGTGATGGCGTGATGTTCCAGGGAAGCTGGACTATAATAGATGGAAACGTGAATTCTGCTTTCTACGAGAAAAAGAGAATGCACGTCGGCCGCTTTGCTTTCTCAAACTCTCATTCCATGCAGCAGGACAGCGAATCAAAGCACACCAACATGTTTGCCTCTGAAAAGTTCAAAAAAACAAAGCTGGTTTTGGAGAGGCCTACTCAAAGTCTGGACTTAAATCTGACTAAAACGCCGACTCGTGAACTAAAACAGATATAATGGCTGCCGTCGTCCATGGAACAATGTTAAAGATCCTGGTGGTATTTTCAGGAGATCCTAAGACAAAGGAAGCTAAAAAAAAAACAAACAAAATTCTTGGTTGAGCCATTGTCAGATTTACTGTATCTGGCTCCTGGTGCAGAATTAAGACGCACGTCTCACGCAAATGACATAAAAGTTGTAAAAAACGTGTTTGGGTGACCATAAAATGTTACTGCGGCGACCAAAAAATTTTAGAAGAATTTTAATATGAAGAAAATTTACGGTACAACACTGATTGGCACCCAAACAATCCTCCTAAAGTAAAGCATTTGTTTTGTTTTTCTTCTTTTTTTTTTTTTAGTTGCCTCCGGAACATTTTAATCAGGAATCCATGACCTGCTGTTTCCCGGGGGAGTAAATAGGGAAGCACACAAAAAGCCTGTTTATTTTCGGCTCTGCACAGACTGAGGACCCAGTTTCAGTAGGATGGCAACGGAGAGAGAATAAATCTCCAAAAGCTCGCTGTTGGGAGAACAGCAGCAAAAACTGACACCTTCAGATCAACAAGTCTCCATAACATCTTGTAGGGTCGGCCGTAAAGTGGGCAATAATTGCCAGTGGCAACTCATTAGAATTGGTGATTTGGTGAAAGTTAAGTTGGAAAAATAGGAGGAACACGCAAATGCACCCACACACACACACACACACGCACACACACCCGCATGCAGTTCCACAACGAGAAGATGATAAATTAAAAATCTTCATGACCCTGTGTACACAAAATTAGCCACGGGGCCAACAGACCTGCATTAGAGCAGTGCGCGCAGTAACACAGAGGAACTTTAATTGGGGGTCATTATTTAAGCCGAGAGACGGAAAAAAGGCTGAAGACTCTCATTTTCACTCCTCTTTCTCCTCCTTTTTTATTTGACAGGCGCAGTAAATTAAGAAAGTGGCGATATTTAATACCTTTTAACCTCCGAGACAGTTTTCTGATCAATTACTAGAGCAGGCTGTAATTGTTAGCCTGGATAATGATTCCACATGTGAGAGAGCGGCGTTAAGATGAAGCCCCGAGTGCAATTACCTTAAACCCTTCAAGTGTACTGGTGTCTAGAGAGGACATTATGGAAGGAGCGAGCTGGTGAGACAGGCGGGGCGGGACGGCGGCGGCGGGGAGGAGGGGGGACCTGCAGAGAGGCTGGCATGGGAGGAAGAGCCGTAAACCTAAAACATCCCGACTTATCGCATCAAGTAACGTGTTCAGATTCGGCTTGGCTTTTGTTACGGAGCGTTAGTGTCACCCCAACATTAGCTGTTGTTGAATAGACACGAGGAAGACGGTGGGATGAGTATATCCGTTTGAAACGGACAGCCGGATAGCGGCGGCGGTTAGAAATGCAGGGCGAGATTTACGGCAGCAGATAGTAGCGGCATCAGCAGACTTTTCCCCCAGAAAAGCCTCGATCCTGGCAGTATATGTCTCGTAATAATCTTTGGAGGAACTGGACGGATCAAAAATTGTGGAAGTACGTGACGCAGATCGGTGGCTTGAAATGTTCTAGCCTTTTTTCAGGTGCCTCCCTCCCCCAATGTTCTTTTGGGATTATTTTATTTATTTATTCTTTTAAAGAAATTGCTAAAAATAAAAAAAAATAAAAAAATTATATGTAAGAGAGAAATGCAAAGGCAGCAAAAGATCCGATGACGAAAAGGATCAAACGCTGCAGTATGTTGCAGAGGGCACATCTAAAAAGGCTGAAGATCGATGAATGTGAGGTGATTTGGGACAAAATCATAAATCCAAACTCGCCGTTGGTTCAAGTGCCTTTATTTTCATAATTCTGCCGTGTTTGGGAAATCTTTTTTTTCTTAACTCGTCTGAGCTCAAAATGCAAACTTTTGCGTAAGGGTGAGATTTTAAAAGGAGCCTTTCTGGTCTCTGCACAATTTGTCTGATTTATTAGCTCAGAGTTGCTCTTGAACCATAATAAATGGGATATTGACCAACATTACAAAATGTAATGTCCGTTATTGGTTTTCTCAACTGTTGTTCTCTTTTTATGTTTTCATGACGTGAAGCATTTGAACTCCCGTGTTGCTGAAATGTGCCGTACGAATGCAGCTGATCAATTGCGTCTCGGCAGCGACAAAACGTCGTAAATTTGACGTGTTTTTGACCCTCGCCGAATTTTAACTGGACAAATAAGTGTTAAGCAGTTGCTAATTTGCCGGTTTTTGAATTGACGTTTTAAATCTCCGGTACTCGCCGGATGAAACATTTCCTCCTTCGTCACGCGGTCATGAACGGAGTAAAGAGTTCATCGACTGTCAACAGCCTCGTTTATAAAGTCTCTGTTCAATGTAACAAAATCCTGACCCCGTTTGATAAAGCTAAAGATTTGAGATATTAAGATATTATCAAATACATGTCAGCTTCCTTAAGAAGTACGAAATGTCCCTTCATTACAGCACAACACAGGAAGTAGAATCCTAATTTTATGGTCATTATAAGGCAAGATAATGCCAGTAATGTTTACACCCAACTGCGGACGCTCTGAGCATGCAATAAGCAGCGGTAAACTCATTCAAGCCTAACCCGCTCCCTATTATTATTTTTACATAAAGTATTTACGCTGATCCAAAGTCTTTACAGACCTGGATGGTGAACCGTATTTACTCATATACAGCTGGGCGTATTCCCCAAAAGTTGAATTTACAGGTGATTCCATCAATAGGGAGGTTTCATGAGGGAAAAAAAAAGAAAAATCTCCATAGTGTAGGAGATAAAAGTTCATTTTGTGCATTATAGTGATCTTGGAGAAAACTGTGTGCTGATTCTGAAGAGCTGCTGATGCGACTCAAATTAAATATTTCACTGCCCCCAAAAGTCCTGCAGAACTTTGATTTTTGGTGTAAACTGTTGCTTTGTTGCGAATAAGACTTTAAAAAAAAAAAAATAACAGCACAACTGCATGTTTTGTTGTTGTTGTTTTGTTTCTTCCCAACCAGCGACTGCATTCGCTCAACGTAACAGAAAGAAAGAAACAAAAAAAGAGACACTATTGGGCAGCTTCACTCCTCGCCGCCCCCGGCGTCAAGGCGACGTCCTCTCACTTTTCTGCATGTGGTGCGTAATCGGTTTTTGAACCTGTAACAGTTCCGGATATTCACGTCGAGCAACGACAGCAACAAAAAAAAAAAAAAAAAAAAGAGCGAAAACGTCCTAGTTGAGTGAATGCATCTTTGGCGAAGCTGTGTTGTCTTAAAATAAAAGGTGTCTCTCAAACAAAACTTGCAGGGAAAACATATTTAATGTAAGTTTTACATTAAGCTGTAACTTAATCACGTTCTGGCCTATTTTTTTTTTTTTTACCCCCTATCTTCCAAAATCAAATAAGATGTGTGCTCCTTCACAAAAGGCCTTCAAGGTGCAGGAGTCAAACAGACGTTAAAGCCCTAATTTGCGACTTTCCGACCTTGAACTACTCCACTGCTTAGCATAAAGTGCTAGCTTCGTCGGGCGGGGTGCGGAGGGCGCGAGCAAATAGTACAAATTTCAAAACAAACAAAAACGCTTGATTTCTTCAAATCTTGAACAGTTGGTGGTGTTATCTGGCTCGGTGACCCGGCGCTCACAGCAGGCAGGGCGGAGTGGCGTGGCCTGACCTCCTGTCTGCCGAGAGGCTGGCTGGAGGCTGAGGAGAGTCGAGAAGAGGAGGGGAGGAGAGGAAGAGACAGGCAGAAAAGGACGAGGGCAAAACAAAACGCCGCACAAGAAACACACAACACGTCGAACCCACAGCCACCCTCCCCAATATGAAATATGTTGAGACCATCTGGGGTTTTTTTGGGGTTTTTTTTTTTCTTTTCCATACAAGCAAACAACAATACACTGTCAATACCAACAGGCCTGGGTGAGTGCACTTGTTTAATACTGCATGGATATAAATTACTGTTCGAAGTTAAAGGTCCTGGGTTTTACTGTACGAGGCAAACAGTATGGCCCTCGCTCCAGCGTCGTTCATGGCTTTGACTGCGCGCTTAATGCGCTGCACGAATCAACCGTGCTGGGAATTTGGTGCGTGCGCAACTTCCTGTCTGGGAAAGTGTTTGGAAAACCGTCCAGAACGCTTCAGGGTAACATTTCCGTTTGAACTGCACTAGCTTAGTAAACCCACGTAGCCTGAAATTTGACATAGTTTTTTTTTTTTTTTAAATTGAGAAAAATACATGTATTAAGCATCAAAAATGTTTAACCAGTGTTATAAAATAACTGGGATTGTTTTTCCTTGTTTGTTTCCTTCAGAAAGTAATAGAATTGCAGTCAATGCAAGAAAATGTTAGTCGACTTTTAACATTTTTCAGGCTACTTTTATAATGTAATCTGTGAAATAAATATGATGCGACAGGTCGGGTTTTTTTTTTTTTTACCCTCTGTTTTAAGTCGGACAGTTTAATCTGGAGAACAAAATCTAAAAACAAACAAAAATGCAGAGACGGCAGGATAACGTGGGCACTAAAATAAGAAATCTTCAATTAATTGTCGACAATCCAATTGTATTCCAATGTTTGTTTCTTAGATCCCTTCATTTGGCCAGAGGTGTTCCCCAGAGAGCCCTTCTCGAGTCCCTTATATTCATTCCACATGCCAACAATTATAATCATCAGGTATCAAATAGTTACTTGAATTAAGTTAAAGATGGACTCTATTGCAGCTCCACATTCTCTGAAGCGCACTTTCTCATGCTAAGAAACAAAATCTCCAATTCGATAACAATATTTTGTTTTTAAGTTGTTTTTTTTTTTTTTACATGTTGAGGCAAATCAAGGTTCAGTTCTTGTATTCTGCATGATGAACTACTTTAATTTTAAATACAGATTCAAAAATTAAGTCAAAACTCGGGATTTTTTCTTTTTTGAATCAATCCTTTCCTTTCTTATCGTGGCAAAAAATAAATCAATTTAAAAAACCCTTACATCTGCCTTTTACCTCCATTGAATGATGATGATGTTATTGATATGGATGCCTGTTCACAAGTCGTACATGCCCTTGAAACGGTTTGCCATGGAGATTTGAGATTCATTTCATACATTAACAGTCTGACTCATCTTTGCATTTTCATACTGGATGGCCTGTTTCACCTTGCATAGGCAAAACGTCCAATTCAAAAAGCTGTTCCTCACCTTCTCCCTTCAGATCAATAATCACGTTTTGGAAACCAGATCCTGCACAAAAAAAAATAAATAAAATAAATAAATTGCGTGCGTAAATTCATTTTTATTTTACTGTCACCGCTGATTGGTTTTACCCCATCAGCCTTTCCTGAAACGGTCAGACGCATACACCCCGGCAGCAGACAGTTGATGGTTTTAGAAGGCGAAAAGCGAAGTGACGCGGTGGAACAAGTCAGTGGAGTGATGCTTCACGTTCAGTGGAGTTGAGGTCCCTCGACGCTCCTGCCTTCATAATAGAAACAGACGAGGATGATTTACCTCCGCAGCCACGGAGATGATCCATGCAGCAGATGTTTTACACTTTCTGACCATTTATTTGTGGAGTGGTAAAGCAAAGGCTGGGGGGGATCCGGGGAGGCGGTGTGTGTGTGGGGGGGGGCATAATTAGGATTTATGGACTGAATCTGCCGAGTTGCAAAGGCGACTGATGATCCCTTCTGTAAGAAGTGTCTTTGTGTGCTAGGTGAGGGATAACGGACGGCGCCATGTTGACAAGGGCAAGGACGAGAAGTTAGATGTTTTAGCGCTGCTCAGTGGGCCCCTCATCCGCTTAGTGCGGGAGCGAAGGCATCGCATGTCTGTGCAAACACACTTCCCTCTTCAGCACACACACGCACGCACGCAGACAGTCGGAGAAAAACATGTCCATCTCTTTAAGAAAAGGATGAAGTGGCGCTTGGGTGGATGCTGGCGCTACACGGGTAGCATGAGCGCTGACAGAGGCACAGGCACGTTTCTGCAAATGTTGAAACGCGCAAAGAGGCTGATTAATGATACACATGAAAAGATGAGCGCACTGCAGAAGCACAAAATCCTATCAAGTCCTTTTGGTCAAGTTTCTAATGCAAATGTCTCAGTCGTACTATTGATGTTCAGGCAAATTAACTTTTAACGGAGCAGATTATTCTTCTTACATTAAGGAATTATTGACATAAAACAGGTCTCTATATCTCGCTGAAAAATTACTTGCAAGTTTTGTCTTATTTCAAGCGTGCCAAAGCATTTGAACTAGAAAGCAGGCCAAAAATACTTTGTAACATTTTGCATTTTTGCAGAATAAAAGTTGTCATCTGAATGCAACATGTTCCAGGAGCTGCGTTTCCATTACAAATGTGCGCTGAAACTTGGTCAAGGTTACACGAATGTCGAGAAAACTCACCTTTCCAATTGCTGTGTTTGAATTAAGTAAGAAATGCATTGAAAATAACTGTGTGCACGTGACAGTTCGTTAAAGACGTGGAACAGGAAGTGACTCGTGACGCAGAAAAAGTGTTTAAATTGCAGTTTTCCGAAATAAACCGAAACGCCTCACCCTGGCACCAAAACTGTTCAGCAAAAAACAAAAGCAAAATTGTTGTTTCCACTAACCAAGTTAAATTTCAAAATCTCAAATTGCGTCAAATACAGCCTGTAACCATAGCGACAACCAAAGATGTAAAAAAGAAAAAAACTACACCAAAAAACAGGATTCTTATTTCCTCTATAACGTATTTTTTAAAATCTCATCGTCATCAACACTGTGTTATGAAAATGGCTCATCGTCTGTTTAATTTCCCCTCCACCAAGTATCTCACACACAATGCGGTCGGTACAATCCCCGACGTCCTCCAGCCTCGACTTGGCTCTCTCGAGGTCGCCGAGGCAACAGACCGCCCTCAGACGCTCGGCATATGTCCGAACAGAAACTTCTTCTACTGCGAGCGATTCCGTTTTATTGGAGCGTTTTTATTTCATCGCTGCATCGCCCGGCCGCGCACGATCGCAGCTCTGAAGTACCTCGGCTGCATCGGTCCAATGGCGAGTCGACCAGATGACTCCCATTTTTATCTCTGGTTCTTTTTTTCCTAGCCTGTAGCCCGAAGCTTGCCAGTGGCCATTTAACTGGTTATTTACAGTAAACATGACTATATCCCCTCAAAGGCGTTGCCAGCGTTTGGTGGCGAGAGCAAAGAGTGTTAAATTGGTACTGAAATGTCGACGTCTGGATTTCCTTCTCTCCCTGTTTTTTTTTTTTTTTTTTTTTTTTTTTTTCCCCCCCCTGCAATCGATGTGGAGCAGGGTTTGTTTGTCTAAATGTTAGCACTTTGGAAGAGCTCCACAGCTGTGGGCGCCCAGATCACATTGGAGGTTTCGCCGGATACGCACACTCACAGACGGACACGTACACACACTGCTCACTCAAACTCTGACAGGCAGCCATGTTGGGCTGGCAGCTGAACAACACAAAGCTTTTATCTGTCAGTGGTCAAGCCTGACTGAACCCCCGCTACATTATAGGCACTCACTCACACACACACACACGCACACACACACACACAGTCTGTCCCCTCTCTCTCTCTCTCTCTCACACACACATGCGCTTTGAAAAAGTGCCATTTCTATTTTTTTTTTTTTCTCTTTAAAACCTGGCTCAAATCTGCTCTTTTCCGGAAATTAGCCATCTGTGCTGCCCGTGAGTGACAGAATGTTCATATCAATCCTTCCAGGAGATGATGAGCACTCCGTCTGCACAGACAACACCCACGCACACGCGCGCGCCCGCTCACACACACACGCACACACACACACAGCCACGTTTCCAGGAGCAAGTCACTCGTGAATTTGTTTTCACCAAGGATAATGGCACAAAGTGAACCCTCCATTTGAAACAGATGATTTTCGTACCCGTTCGATCGATCTGTCGTACCAATGCGGCACGTTCATCCACAAACGCACGAGTTTGACATCGTGCCACACGTGACAGAATGCAAGTGGAAAGGGGGGAAACGGAGAGCAGACAAACACAAACAGACTTCCAAGTTTCCTGCAGGACAAAGATGGCTGGTGGTTAATGAATCTTAGTTAACGCCATTAGACTGAAAGATGAGAGCTGTCCGAAAGCTCCTTCCTGTGTGTGCGAAGTGTTTCTGTTTTTTTTTTTTTTTTTTTTCCTCCCTTCCCCTTTCCCTCCTGTCTCTCTGTCTTCTTCTTCCTCCCTGCCTCAATATTTTACGCTTGAATTTCGACGAATGGCTTTCATCAGCAAAGCGCATCTCATTAGCGGCGATGATGCACCGTATGTTGATCATCATCATCTGTGAGTGGACTGATGAGCGATGAATGTCAGCCGTAATGGAGGCGACGGCGACGCGTCCCGTAAACCCGCCGCGACACGCACCCGCGCTAATTACCCCGCGTAGCGCCGTTACCGGCAGCAGAATGACTGCAGCAGGCCCCCGTAGGAGCAGAAGTGGAAATGACAATCATAATGAACCATATCAGGTGCATCAGTTCACTAAATGCAAGCTGTGTCTGGGATGGAAGAAGAAAATAAATAAATAAGACGGAACATTCTCCAGGCCTTTACGTCTGGGGACAAATTTGCAAAACTGATGACGGATAGATACGATTAATCTGGTGGAAAAGGCTTTGGAATAAACAGGTCTGTATCCCAAAGTAGCATGTTGCACTGTCTACAAAACCGTCTTACAACTAATAAATTGTGCATATGTTGCTTCTTTTTTTTATTTCGAGTTGACATTTCAAAGGTAAATATGTTCTCCTCCATTCATTCTGAGGCAGACTTTTCTCATGTTTGAGGTTGCAGGGAGCCAATGAGACAAATTTGCAAGAGGTTATACATTTATGTAGCAGTACAATACAGTGCTACATCAGCAGTTGTACTGCCGAGATATCAGCTGCTTTTGAAATGAACACAATTCAACTCAGAGCTAATGTTGCTTCGGAGCACTTAATGAAACAAATAATCAGATTTATGTACAAAAATATGAAATTTTGACCAATTTTACAGAGAAATTGTAATTCAGTTTCAGGTTGTTGAAACACAGAGGTATAGTAAAGGGTTAAAAAAAAGGTTAAGCAAGGATAGATGGGACAATTCATTCTGTATGGAGAGAAAATACTAAAGGCCTGATGACCTTAATGTATGTAAACTTCTGAATTTGAAGAAAGAAAAAAAACTGAATCTCCTGCTGATCATTTTGACATTTGCCAAATAGTGACCGCTTTCATAGAACATGTGAAGTTTAATCTGACAGAGTGAGAAAATGGTTTTTGTGTATCTTTTTTTTTTTTTTTTTTTTTTTTTTACGTTATGACACGAGACACACTGTTCAGAATGGAAAAGACGGGAGAACATGGTAATTAATAGAGACATGAGGGTTGAGTCAGGAGATGAAAACTGATGCTGCTGTTGCTAAAACAAGACATGCTTACAGACCCGAGTTTATTTCTCATCAGGACGATTCTGACGTTGTGAAGGAAATAATCAACCCTGCCAACATGTTTCTCTGAATGTCTGAAATGTTTTCATATTAAAACATAAAAATCTTGACGTTAAAGAAACCCACGGAACAACCATCCGGTTTTGTTCGGTGAATCGCTAATGTCTCTTTAAGTCTGCTGCATTGAGCATAGGCTGCTGGAGAACACACTGACCAGATTTCCTCGTTTTGTTAGCTGACTCGACTACTGTGCATCACGTCCAGCCATTAACTTTATAGCCTCTGTCTCTTCGCTCTCAATAAGTCACATGTGACGCTGTGATTGTAACTAGCTGTGACACCATTGCCTGAGCCATAGCTGCCAGTAACTTCAAGAACCTTTGAAAGGCTCGATGACGATCCCTTGGCTTCGTTCGCATCGGCGAAATGGAGGCGGCGTGTTTTAAGGACGCCACAAACACACGGCTTTCTTGTCTGACGTCATAGAAAATAATATCAGGGAGAGAACTGTGGACCTCAAAGATTATATTTGGCTACGATTTCCAGATGCCTGAAGGAGTCGCATCGATCTGTTCAGACATGTAAAGTGTGAGCACCGTGTGAATGTCCAACTATCTTGCACTACGGTGAGGACAGGTTATGCATCCCAAAGATTAACATGTTTTATACCAGAACGAAAGCAAAAGAGCTAAAGCTGCTGGTAAGGGAATATCATTGTCAAAACTCAAGTTTATAAAAAGCAACTCTTGATCGTTCAAACCATTCAGCTGTGCAAAACACTTGGCGGGACCTAGCTAGTTTCCACATTTCTGAGCTTGCGCCTCACAGAGCACCTTCCCTGCTCTGCTCCTGCAGAGCAGCCAGGAGCAATTAGCAAATAACTGCATATCTACTGAGCTCATTCTACTGGCTGCTGCTCAGTGCAACGCTGCTAAAATCAATACTCAAGAGTTAACAGAGGAGTGATGTCATCATGACTTCCTGAAGGCAGAGTTTCAGAAGGAGCGGGAGCTTCTTAAAGAGACAGAAGCCCAATTTTGAGGTGTTAAATTACAAATTTCTTTTGACTGGGTTGTGATATAACATGGCAGTATGTACATGATACTGCCCTGTTTCATTTATGAAGACAGTTTCTGTTGACTGATGAAACTAAAATTGGAGGTTTTGGTCATTGCAACATTTATATAAAAAAGAAAATTACAAGTGAAAAAAAAGATATTATTTTGCCACAGGAGGGACTGGTGCACTTTTCAAAAAAGTCAACCAAAATGGTGGCGCTTGGAAGTCATTGGGTCTACAATGATAAGGCCAAATCAGTTACAAATTTAGCAACTTAAACCCAACAAAGCCAATATCTATCGTGGCCATCACAAATCCCCGATCTCAGACCTTCGGATATTTCAATGATGGGGATGGAGGAAAGCTGCCTGCAAACCCGACTCGGTTCTCTCAGGAGGAGCAGCCCCAAACTCCCAACAATGTACTGCGACTTCATCACTAAATACATCGACATGTTTAATTCACTTCGGTTTTCACAGCATGATGGAGAAAAGACCTATAAAGCGTCTCAGAACCAGTTTTCATTGTCCGTTAGTAACGAACCCTGCCGTAGGAACACAAAGCGAATATTAACAACAGAGTCGTGGCACCAACTCTTGTTCAACGCAGGTGTTTCCCTTCACAGGTGACAGAAGGAATGCCGAGGTAGCACTATATATTTTTTTGCCCCCCCTTTTGTCTGAAGGCGTTATTTTGTGATATCACACCTCATGCTAACTTGCTAATTATTGAGAGCCAGGGTAACAATAGCAGACGACTCTTTTGTCCTCTCACCACTCAGGTTTCGACTGCTGATGCTGTGATTCTCCTAAAAAAAAAAAAAACAACCCTCTTTGGCTGCCACACAAATGAGACAGAGAGAAAACACCGTCTGTAAAACACCCTCGGGGCTCCAGTCTCAAAACCAGTGGTCAGTCTGGAAGCTGTGGGTGGTTTTTGGCCAAGCTGCTTGTTGTTTTTCAGCAGCTTCAAACTTACTTTTTGCCTGTCGCTTTACTTTTTGGTTGATCGGAGCACTTTCTTTTGTCTTTGTCTTTATTTCAACGGTTATTATTTTTGACTTAAAATGTAGCATTTTCGTGGGCTCGCAAACATTCACTCCAAAACAAATGTGACAAACGCAGATTCTCCTGCCGCTCTCTTCCGCCCACGTGTGTTTATCCCCAAAAGTCAGCTGGACGAGCCGGTCGTCTCGCCTAATCCGAAGTCTCCCGACTCGTACGGGAAGAGTGCGTTGGAAAGAAAGGAAGGAAGGAAGAAAGAAAGAAAGCAGCGAGCGCGCACCTCCGCTCCAGTTTGGAGAGATTTATGAGTGGACCGAACCAAAGAGTCTACGAGTGTGTACAGAGGCAGAGTTTGTGGGGGGAGAGATTTACGATCCCCTGTTTGGGTCATAATTCAAAGTTCATGCTCACATATATCACATTTTGAATCACATAGATTATGAGAGGGAGCAGATTTATCATACACAAAGGTAGCACATGTGCAGGCTCCGAAAAGGCAGAGAAAAGCACAAAAAGAAAAAAAAAAAAAAAAAGACGCTCCCAAACTCTCACACCAGATGCTTGTTTCATTCTAAGGCAACATGATCCCGTACTTACAGTTAGCCTTGTAATTTACTGACCCAGAATGTTACCAGTGATTGCTTTTAAAATACGACCAGTTTGCAACTATCCATCTTTACTTGCATCAAAGCAAAAGTTGATATTTTATATATATATATATATATAAATATATATATATATATATATAAACTATATAAACTGTATATATGTTTCTCTTAAAACTTCCTTTAAGAGAAACAAGACTGTATCGAGTATTAAAAATGGCTCCACGTTGACGTCACGTTCGAGCGCAGGAGAGCCTCCTTTACAAGTCTATCTTGATGTAAACTTTACTTTTCTATTTCCAATGATTTACTGTTTGGAGTGGGTTAAATATTTCATGTGCCACCGAGGCCGCTCTGCTGAAACCCATTCTGCTCTCGGCACACAAGCCCATCTATTTCTGTTCCCGTTTGTTAAATATTAACCACACATTCCCACTGTCTCATCCACTGTGAATAGGTGTAAGTGTGTTTATGTTTGGGAGACGGAGATGAAATCTCTCTATTTGTGTGTTGTGTGTGTGTGTGTGTGTGTGCATCAAGTGTTTTAGCGGTGTGGATTTTAGCTTCAGCAGTGATCTGCTTGGGGTCACAATGATAACAAAACAAACTCATGCTAGCTATTTCGATAGCTAGCATGTCAAAAACATACATTTAAAAATGGTTAATAATAAGCAGTAATTAATTTTGAATATTACAGGGGCAATTGTTGTAAATCACAGTTACAGCAATAATTTAAAATTAAAATGTTATTGCGAAGTTAAATACTATTATAGCAGTTAGCACAGTTAGCAGTGGTAGCGTTAGCAGCGTTAGCAGCAGCGTTTTTCCATGCGTGTGTTGTAGACAATGTGGAGCCTCACCTTGTCTGAGAAATACTTGACATGAATCTCAGCTAATTCTCTGATAGAAAGCGGCTGAAAGTCTCACTCTCTCTCGCTGCGCTGCAGCACGAATAAACCGCAAAACCAGAGCGGCCGCCTTCTCTGCCCGGTTGTTTGAAATAAACATTAAAAAGAACAAGGATCAAACAGAAAAACGGCCAAATGAAAACTTTGTTACATCCGTCTCATTGAACAGTGGGCAGTAGCCCAGGGCCCTAAGCTTTAGGGGGGCGGATAAAAGATATGCGAATATTGTTCTTTATATAAAAGTCATAGTCTATGTAAACCCAGCCCTGAGTATCAAACAAGTTTATGAAAGTTCTGAAAATTTTCATCCCTTTTACTTTGTTCTGTTTCAGCCGTTTCTGTTTCTCTGCTCCTGAAAAGCGACTGACCTTCATAGCAAGTAGTTTGTTTAAATTTCCTCCTTGACGATGAGTGGCTGTTCCTCTGGTATCCCAATCCTCTCCACCTTCTCACAGGCTGGAGTGTTCACTTGTGCTGGGTACAAAATCAATCAAGTGCAGTCGTATGTCTGTAGCGCAGTCGGCTTCTTGCTTATTGATTGATGGGGTTGAAGTAAAACCCGTAGGGTAAGAAATAATTTCTACACTGAAGCTTAATTTCTTGCATCATACTTTTAATTGCTGAGCGCTTTTCATCTTTTAAACCCTTTGCTTTTTCACCATTCATTTGCAGTTTGAGTCTTTTTTGTGTACGGCAGGGATTCTCCTGCCATACAAAGAGAACAACTATTTTCTGGTTTAACCACAAACTCTTAACTCGAAAGCTCATATCCAGCTTACTGCTTGCAATGAGCTCCTCGCCATCTTAAAGGGCCAGACGCAGCGGTCCCTCCCAGCCGCAGTCCAGGCAGGTGATGTTCACCTCTCCGCACACAGAGACCAAGGACATTTTCACAAATGATAGTCCGACGGGCTCGATTCAATTGGGGACCAAAATTGCAATATTTCTATTTTCAGATGGCGTGATTTGCTTTCACAATGCAGCCTGTCAAACGATCTAAACCCTTCAGGAAAACTTTTTTCCAAGAAACGTGGAAGGAAATTACTCAAAAACCCCACGAAGAAGACTTGAGTGCCACTTCCTTCCTCATGAAATGTAAGCAAAAACAGAGTTTTTGTGATGAAAACTCAAATTTTAGGAGTTGTAGGATTTCTCTTTTGTCTTTGGTAAAAGACAACAAGCTACTTCTCCCGTTCGCCTCAGATGTTTGAGTTTGCTTTGTTTATATTTACCCGGGATGCCTTCGCTATAGTCCACTTCCTGTTTTTGGAGCGGTCTCTGGTCCACTTGGGACTCACACACACATTTTAACTGCGCCAGAGTTCACTTCAACTGAACCGAGAGCTAGGTGTCAAGGCACACTGGAGTTTGATTTTTTTTTGTTTTTTTGTTTTGTTTCACATCAGAATTTGCACTTGAGTTCCACAAAAGTGGACGAAACAGGTGTGGTGTGAATGCATGCTAAATGAAGGACATACGCACAAAACAAACAAACAAACAAAAACAATCACATATCAAACGTGCCGTTGTGGAGCAGTTCTATTTAGCGGGGTCTAAAACGCCATACAAGAAGAGACAGATTAAAATGAATTCATAGGTTTTGATCATTATGTAAACTAGGGGAAAATGTCTTTTGATGATTTTCAGCGAGGTTTTTTTGGCAGCAGCATTTCTTGCAGGGTCGTTTCATGCAAACGGTTAGCGCACAGCGTGTGGATGTACTACAGCAAACATTGATATTTTAAATGCACATCAAACTTTTATAAAGTCTCAATTTGAAAACTAGCAAATTTCTACAGTTTAACTTCCTCCTTGAATTAAGAAATGGTTTCTGCTAAAAAACTAGAAGGCTTTCGAAAAAGCAACAGGAGCAACTTTTTATTTAACATTATGACACTGTTTTTTTTTTTGCATATTGTGTGCTCAGGACAGATAAGAGGACTTTTAAAGGGGCATTTCCAAACTTCTCCAGCCCTATAAGTTTTCGTAGAATAACTTGTCTTATTGTCCCGTCTTGTGTAACTCACTAATTTATACCTCTCTGTAAAAAAGCATTCACAAAAACAAAACAAAAAAATCTGTATTGTTTTCCTGACTCAGGTAGAAGAACACAGTGAGAATCCCCTTGTGCCGCTGATGCAATGCTACCCGTTTTTTTTTTTTTTTTTTTTTGTGCGAAAACCTCTCGCCGGCCCGCGCCAGACAATTAACGAGAGTGTTTTGTTTTCTGGAGGCTTGGTTCTCGTGAAAGTCAGCGTGATGAAGCTCTTGTTTTTTATCTTGACCTTGTAGGAGCCTCCATCACCCTTCCAAATTAATATTCAAAAGCCCTTAATTAAAAACCCGCCACCCCATCCTTCTCTGGAGCAGGATAAACAAATCCGGGGCTCTGTTTGTTCCCTTCTGGCCCATCCCATACTCTGTTTTAATGATTTCACTTCAACCTCAGAAAAAGGGGTGGTAAAAAAAAAAAAAGAAAGAAAAAAAAAAGATGCAATGTGGCACAATGCAGCAGAATGTGACATAAAAAGATGAAGACAAGACATAGCTCCGGGTGAGTGAGGAGAGAATGGGGGGCTGGGGGTGGCGGGCTTGGCGGGGTGGTGTACAGTATCTCAGCGTTGTAGTTAATTACTAAAAGCATTAATGTTTTATTAACCCCTTTATCAGTAATTAATCACGGGTCTTTGATGTAAAGTTCAGCTTACAAAAGCACAAGAAGGGGAGGAAAAAAAAAAACAACTCTCATCCGTATTAGCCCATTAAGCTGGCTGGTACGGACCAGTCTCGCTAACTGCAGAGTGCAGGACAGCCTCCGCAGGCATTAAAGCATTTGTTTTGACAGCGCTGTTTGTTTTCTACTCCCAGAAGCCATTGCAGTGCACCTCGAACTCCCACTAGTCTCTCACCAAAAGAGCCAGTTTGCATTTCAAATATGATGGAGCAATTGCATATTGTACACAAAAAAATTCTACCTTTCCCACCTAATGCCTGCCTGCATTTCTTAGCTATGTGTTTTACCTGACGGGAGGACAAAATGAGATTCCCCCCCCCCCCTTTTACAGTGGCGAAGTCCCTGCTTTTCCTCTTCTTCTTGGTTCTATGATGTGATTTTTTTTTGTCTTTAGAATATCATGGTTTAATGAATACCTCGTGTTACCGGGATCCTTGTCGTAGCTGTTTAACAGGAACAGTTATTTTGCTGCAACACATATTCCCAAACTAGCTGCTCAGGACACTCAGGAACACGCATATGAATCTGTCGTAAAGGCAAACGAAGGTATGATACAAAACAGAAAACCCATAACAAAAGTTGTTTATGCACGTCCGTATCATAAACGCAAACTTTAGTGCTCTTCGTATGATGCGGTATTTGTTTGCTCAAAGGCAACGCCGAAAAAAACCCAACTTTCCCAAATGCACTTTCTCATTTGAAGGTTGATCTTCTTGGAGGCAAAGACTGTTGATGTCAAGAAAATTGTTTTTTGAACTTAAATGGAAACCATGCAGTCTTTATACAGGGTTGGGGTAAGGGTTACTTGTTGTAACCAGTGCAGATCGTCTGGGCTGTGTGATTGACGGAGACAGAGGCTTGCTGTCCTTGTTACAGTCTAATCACCTTTCCTTCTTACATCACTCAACATGGTAAGCTGCCAAGTCGTCTATTTAGACTTCAACAAGTAGATGAACAGCACTTTATGCTGCGCAGTCTCATTACATTGGCTTATAAAATGGAGTCCGAGCCCGACCCAGCGGTCAAACTAATAATTTTGCCCCAACACTCACCTGAAATTCAGGTCGGGTTCAGGTCCAGGTTGGGTCATAAATCTAAACTCTACACCACATGTTGTGCGTCCAGTGGAATATTTTATGTCCTGGTATCTTGTTGATGATTGATGGTGTGTTTGAGCTCCGTATACAGTTTTGTATTTATTTATTTATTTTTTCCATTATCATGGGGCAAGAGGCGAGGTACGCCATGGAAAAGTCTACTTTTTAAGGCTGTTCATAAAAGCTAACCTTGAGTGCCAACAAATGTGCATTGTTCTGCATTTTTGGTTACCATTTAATAACTTCAGTGTGGGCTAAACATACACTTAAGGATTTGAAGAAAAAAAAAAAAAAAAAAACAACATGTTTTTTTCCATAGCTTGAAGTAAACAAAGGCAGTTAAAACAGCAGGAAACGAACCTCGCTGCCAGCTAGCCTTTGGCGCACGCTGTCACACTCGTATAATCGCTCAACACCGTTCAGTCCACTTGGGTAAAACACACAAGCAAACATTATCAGGTAGATTTCGAGCAGGATTCAGACAGAATACTATCACCTCTGTGCCTGTCTTTAATAAGAGGCCGGCTGTATAATAAAACGGTTTCAAGATGGAAAACATTAAGGAGCGCAAACTGAACTGACTCTTTGAGTCTATGGACATGTGGACTATTCCTTCAAGGAAGAAATTCACTGATTTTAAGCAAAGCATCATTCAATCATTCAAAGCCCTTAAACTAAGCTAAAGAAATGAAACTTACTTCTACGCCCTGTGTTTGGTATCGGAAAGCTAAATGTAGATGATAGGCCTTGAAAATACATATGTTCATAAGTAGATTTCTGACTGTCATTGATTGTACAAGATTTTATTTTGGGGCATTTATTTCAAAAACCCACAAACACTTTTCCTTCAGTCTTCACAATCATGCGCCGCTTTTTGTTCGTCTGCTATATATCTCAATAAAATACACTGAAGTGTTGGGTTTTAGTATGATACGCAACATAATGGACATAAAGCAAAGATGCTCAGCCCTGTTTTAATTCCCATCAATTGAATATGAATATTTTCTATTAAAAATGAAAGAAATGTAATCCTGTTGCATCTTCTTTCTACTTTATTATACACCACTTTGGGTTTTTCTGTCACATTAATCCCACTACAATACATTGACACTTGTGGTTTATAACATTACAAAATGTTAAAAAAAAAAAAAAAAAAGAGGTATGAACACAAGCGACAGGCCACTGTCTCTATCCACCTTTGACCCCGGCCTCTCTGCCTCTCAGGGGGCCGTCTGGGGTGATCCCGGGGTCAGGGGGTGAAAGAGAGGCCAGCTGGACTATGAGAGGGTGATGATGAGGTCAGTAGACCCAAGAAACTCTGCTGTCTATTTGCGTCCGTGTGTGTGGCGTGTTTGCGCGTTTCTGTGTGTGTCCAGCGGGGGGCCGAGGGGCGGCACGCAGGGGGTGCTGGAGTGATACTTGGGGTGAGAGTCAGGTCAGGTTGCCTGTGTACACTGAGGCCGGGGTGTGCTGCACGGGTCACCCACTGGTCACCGAGGAGCTTCCTCCCTCTTCTGGTGCCTTCCCAGTGGCTAATTATTACCCCTTTGTCCCACTCGAACAAACACTCCCAGTTAGCAGCAGATGGATTGGCAGTCAAGATTGTTAGAAGAAAGTGAACTAAATGCTCCTCTCTCGTTTTTTTTGTTTCCCCCCTTCCACCCACCACCACCTCCTCCACCACCACCCACCCCAATCCTGAAAACACAGGCATAAACACACGACTCCCCCCCCCACTCTCTCCCGATCCAGGCACATTCCCTTCTCTGCAAAAGTACAACAAGACACTAGAGGCCATGTTACCATTGTTGATGCTTTTGTTGTTATTGCTTCTGCCTGCCTTGATTAAATTAGGAAATCCTTTAAGTCGGCAGAAAAGAGGGGAGCGTTGTTTTATTATTAAAGAGGAAAGAGACACCCCGGCAAACGTTGCGCCGGTTAATGAGAAGTACAGCACAGTGCTTCAGGACTTGAAGATTTCAATAACATGGCACAGCAGAACACCCCCATACATCCCTTACCCCCCTACTCCCACCCCCCCCAAAAAAACCTCAACACTACCCCGCCCTTCCACCCCTCTGTTGGGGGGATAATACAACCCCTCACCCCTTTCCCCCCCAACTCTGTCTAGTTGCTCTTTCCTTGTTTTCCTTGTTGGCAAAGCAGGCTATAGGTGCCGTCTGAGAGACATATGTAGTTCAACAGTCTGTATTTTCTTTCTGTTGTTGCCTGTAAGCTCCCCTTCTGTTCCCCCTCGCCCCCCCCCCCCCCCCCCCATCTTTCCCGGGTTTTTTTTTTTTAACACATACAATTTGCCTGTTTTTCTTTTGATTTCACCTTGATATTTTCATTGCATGGGAAGACGTGGATTTGACGAATTCTGTTGTTTGTTTCAATGAAACCCTCTGTGGTGGTGTTTTCTTCCAAATTTGTGCAAAAATAACAAACTACTTACAATGTGAAATAATAAGAAGAAGAAGAATGAAAAAAATTACTAATAAAAAGAGGGAATGTCACAAATTTTCCAAAAGAGCCCAATGAGGAAGTGGGATTTTTGTTGAGGGCTTTATTATTGGTTGGTCTCAACAGGTCCATTTGGTAATATTTATGTATTTATTTATTTATTTATTTATTAGTCTGTAACTGGAGACTAAAATCCAACGAACCACACTAAGAACTTGTTCGTTTTCCTACTGTTACTATTTATCCTTTGGGAAGAAATGGCAAAAAAAATAAAAAAAATTAAAAAAAGTGCAAGCTCTTGCATTCCAGTTTCACCCGATAACCTAAATCAAGTTGTAATCCGTGAAAGCTGCACTCTGTTCTCCACAAAGGCATTTTTACTAGCATCCCCGACATCTAAAGGTGGAGCAAAATGAAAAGTATTCTCTCATCAAGTTCCCTAGGATCTCAAAAATAAGCAAAACAGAATGAATTCAAGATCCGAGAGACCATTTCACGCCGAACCAGTTCAGCTAGCCCTCCTTTCGAGTACATCCACTGCCCTTTCCACATCTACTATTAGCTTACACGCAGGAGATTTCTGTTTCGGCTGCAGTTGCTAAACGACAGATTGCAACGCCGCCAAGAAGGAATCCAAACAGAAATGCCAGTTCCAGAAGAATGAGGATCTCGTCTTTTATTTTCTTTATTTCTGTCACACAGATTGTCGCGTAGGTGGATGCCACTGGCAAGGCAAGGTCACAGTCGCCGTGCGGATTTAGCGTGTGCGTGCGCTGATTTTTTTTTTTTTTTCTTCTTCTCTCTTTTCCGCGAATGTGTTTTAACTTCTGCTGTTCGGAGTGGGAAGCGGGCGCATTTCATTGTGCATGAATTTGCCAGAGTGTGAGCGGCTGCATCTGTTGTTTAGAGGGTCGTGTCAGATTGTGGCTCCATCAGACATACAGCACCTGCACTGCCTCCTACACGAATGCTGTTTTCCCATACAGCCAACACCGCGCGTGTGTGAAAACAACGCACCGCGTTATGTTTACGTACACACACTGGTAGTCTTTGACCAGGGAAAGCAATAAACAGACAGCAGTCTTAAAAACATGCTCTTGATCGCTTAATGTGTCTAATCTCCTGAATGCGGTAAAGGAAACTGAGACTATATCATTATAGCTGTCTGTCAAAGGTGCTTCTACCTTTGTTTGTAGCGCCTTTAATATCGTGTCTGACTGTGTTTCAAAGCCAAAATCAGAATTTGATCACTTCAGAAGAACTCTGCTTTCTCGTACTTGCGCTAATTTCAGCGACGTGTTACACATCGTCAGGGTCGGAAGAGACTGCAAAGGATATGTCTCCACGAAGTTCATGCTGCTTCCAAGTGGAAGGTGCCAGAACAACTTTCACTGGTCGCTTATGGAGCTCAGTACATGCAGATGTATCATGGTGACATTGATGGCGTCTTGTCACATTCAAAAGAACCAAAAGAGAGCAAGAGGTAAGACAACAACAGTGTTTTTTTTAACGTCACGCTGCATGTTTGTTATTCAACTCTGAAGCACGACAATGAGAAGAAGGTAAGTTAGCAGAGGCTTTATGTCGCTTGGGAAACCTTGAGTCCCCATGCATGACGTAGAGCACTCACCTAGGTGTCGTGGGCTGTACACAACCTTTCGTGGAAAGGCATTCACTGACTGCTTACTCTTGATTTGAGAAGGATTTCTGGTGTTGACGTGGTCAGCAAATTCCCAGGAGCTCCATCCAGGCCCGGATCTGTGGGACATGCTGGACAAATCCAATCCAAGCAGGCCCCCACTTCACAACTTCAAATACTTTTTTTCTGAACATCCCGGCGCCAGGTTTTACAGCATTCCTCCAGGGAGTCATAGGAGTTGGTCATAGACATATAATATTGCACCGATCAGGCATAATCATTTTGTGTAATTAGTGTGTTTGCCACATCTTTACCACTACTGAGGAAATTTACACAAGGGCAACTAAAATACTGGACTGGTAACACCACACACTTTCAGTCTATTCAATGTTTTCTGCAGCCTGTACAAAACAGCCCAGCCTTTTGTTCAGACTGTATGCTTTGATTGATACAGAGAGTCTGAACTCTTGACTTTTGAGAAATGACTGCTTGCTGGAGGCGTGGTCTCTTGTTGGGAGTTTTACGTGATTGGATGCGATTGCACTCGACGCCAACGTTTGGCTCCATGAAGCTTTCCGTAATGCCCAAAACAGCCTTCTTGCACCTACTGCAATCGCGCAGTGTGTGGAAGCATGGCGAACATGGACAGATTGGCTTTCTTCACTTCCTCCACTGCCAGGAGGAAGTAAAGGAAATATACGGAAAATATACAGTTGTTTACGTTTTCTTTTTGCACAATTGCAGTGACTGGCACAGCTTCCTCAATTAGCGTCTACCAATTAAGCTAACAGTAGAAAGCACCAGTAGGTAGTTCGATAAAGAAATACATATTAATTATGATCAGTATAGATTCTCGTCTTATTCTGAGCACATAGTGAGTTTCGTGTGCAAAAGAAAAGTGAGCAACCGAAGTCATGCAATGTTTAATTGTCCCTGGAGAGAAGGTTGAGAAGAGAAAATGCAGCTAAAGCAGTCAAAAAAACCCCCAAAAAAACCCTTTTACTTTTTCTTCCTGACTCATTCCACAGCAAGGTTATCAGTGAGATACAGGGCCAAAGGTCAGACAGGACTCCTCTCTGTGAACCCCCGGCCCTGTCGTGACCCCGGGACAATAAGATTCATCAGGCTGATTTTCCTGCTGAGTTCACAAAGGTCATCTCCTCTTCGAAGACGCGCTGAGCTCCCGGTAGCCACTGGGGTCACTGTTCCTGAAAGAGCCACCAGGCGTCCAGCCGCACAGAAAGGACACGCCCCGCGTAAAAACGGAAGAAAATCCAGAAAAAAAGAGAGGTGGAAAAACAAAATGGACAGTGACACAAATATTCCGTGGATCTCTTGTGTTTCAGGTTGACGAATCTGCAGAGATCACCCCTTGACCTTTTGGCCGAAGCGGCCCTTATGGGTAATGATGATCCTGATGCCATCTTACCCGGTGGCCATCTGGAGCAGCTGACATGGCGACTGATTGAGAAGGAGACTCACCACTGGCCATGAATTGATTTTTTTTTTTTTTTTTTCTATGATCCCACCCCTCCACTCAAGACTCAGGAGCTCTGAGCAACGTGAACTCTGACCTTTGACAGTTGAACTGGAGGTCATTGCCAAATGCCTTTTTCGACGTCTTTATCACATCCAAGCAACAAAATATTAACTCGTAGCATAATGTCACAAGCAGACGTCTGCTTGGCTGCTTCCTGTCATGTTTTTTTTTCTGGATTAAGACAATTTTTTAGCTTTTATTTTTCAAAAATAAAATGAATTGCCACTATAAGTGTGTGGTCATGTTTTTTTTCTTGTGTTTTTTTTTTTTTTTTTTTTTAGATCTTGCTTATTTGTAGCTCTTGCTGTCAGTTTATGATGTTCGTGATGTTTGAAAGGGCCCCATCTTACAATCTTTTGCTTCCTCAAACATGTTTCCTTCCGGGATTTTCCCTACACTGAGCTCCAACTAAAGTAAAGCACGTCAACAGCGTACTGCTAACTAACTCCGCCGACATTTTCCCAGTCACTGGTTGGAGTGGGTCAGAGCGGATGATGTGCAAGAAAGTTGATCCTACTCCTCCACGCGTTTTCTTTTTTATTGCTCTTTCTTTCTCTGTGTGGTGATTCTTCCTCGTCTCCTTTATAGAACCGAGTCTCATGGGGTGCAGAACCGTCCCGCCACTACAATGTTTTACTGAGGTGCTCAGGGTGCAGAGTGAGTTTTTACCCACATGTTCCATGTCGCGAGAAGATGAAAAAATAATTTAAAAAACTACATTTTGACATCACTGAACTGGAGGGCCCTGCTCCTCACATTTGCTGGCTCGCCTGATGATGATCAAGGCTCAAATTCTCCAGGCTGAATGATTCTCTGATTGGCGCGTTTCACCTTTGATAAGAACAAATATGGCTGCCTATCCAATCTATCTGACGAAATGACTCCCTTTTGTGACTGGGAAGTGATCTGATGATCAGGTGTTTTTAGGATTTCTAATGGCCTTTTTCAATAATTGCTTTCCTGCTTTTCCCCATCATCTGTAAAGTAAAGGAGCTAATGGTTGTCGAGCCGAAGGATTCTCCCACCAGAGTCCCAGTAGGCTGGTTTTCTGACTAATGATCTTGGTCATGTTTTCCCATAACTTCCGGTGAACGGGCACGTCTTGCTAAGGTTTGAAGCTGTGCCTTTCTCTTTCTATTTCTGGTATGGTTGGATCGAGAGGGCCTGTCTGCCTTTGCCAGGCTCTATAAGAACAGATTGCCTTCCCTCGGTCTCTCGTGGCGCCGTGTCGTCCCCAGTAGTGATTTCTCCTTTCAGGAAACCTCGACTTCATAAGTGACACGCTGCTGATCTTCTGCCGATTGCACATGTTGAGGTTTGCGGAGGACCAAAGCAGGTCGCAACCATTTCTAGCTCTGCTGCAAGAGCCACTCTCCTCTCTCCTCCAATTGTTGCGACGCCTCTAAAACCCAGGACCGTCCACGCCCCTTAAGCAGACACCTACACAGACCACGGCGGCTGTATAGTGATCCCCGTAATCCGACAGGCTCCGGCAGTGACTGATAGCTATTGTTGCGTCTGCAAGCTTTTTGTCATCTGACAAAGAGATGTGGTTTTGGCCCTCATCCCTCCGCATCATCCTCTTCCTCAGCCTCTCTCTCTCTCTCTGCCTCTCTGTCTTTCTTGCTCTCTCACGGGGATGTGCAGGGGCCTTCTGCACCCCTATCATGATGAATGATGGAGTCCCGAGGATTGGCGGGAAGGAAGAGGGCGGCGCTCTCCAAGACGGCCTTCATCCCAGGAAACCCGTAAAAAAGCTTAATGGCGTGAACAAATGTCTCAAAACGCAGTTTGTTCGCTGTCAAAACGGAACAAACGAACTCGATTAAGACGCTGAATGAGACGTCGACTTTACGGCACAGGCGTTAACCGGCGACTGACAAGTTTTCGCCGCTCAGACGCTTTTATTTAAATGTATTTTTGTTGTTGTTGTTTTCTGCTCATTTTTGCTTGTTTATTGTCATGATAATGAAGTCACAGTGTCGATGTCATCAGGAGAAATCTAGCATTTTGGCCTGGTTCCACTGCTAATGTATGCAAGATCCCCCCCCCCACCACCACCTTAACGTCTCTGCCAGAGAGAAGCTACCAACCAAAATGGCTTCTAATTGAGCGAACTAGAAACAATAAAAAAAACCCACAAAGACCTGACAGGAGATATATGAGGTTCGGTGAACATTTCGTGGAGTTTTACATGTAGCTTTGAAATTTGCTCCTTAACATGTTCCTGTGATCAACCAAACCACTGCGAACGATTAAAAAAAAAAACAACAAAAAAGAGGGCTTTGTTTTTCTTTTCTCCTCCTTTGTGACAGCAAGGATTTCAATGTAATGAGTGGGAGTGACGGAGCACTACTGACAAGCTTAAAGCACTATAAATGTTAGGACAATACGAACTGGCAGACTGAATGCGTGTGATTTCGCTCTTTTGAAAGCGAAAGACACATTTTCTTTCCGCTTTCCTCCCTTCCTTTATTCTTTTTTTCTTCTTTTTCTTTTTTTCTCCACTCCTGTTTTTTTTTTTTGTACTCGTGCCATTTGTCTCAATGGCCCCTCAGTGCACCGTGGGGAATAGCAGCAGCACTTGCGCCATGTGTGAGACAAAGAGAAAGGTCTGTTTCAACACCATCAATCCCGCAATCCCACACAGTGACGAGCGAGAGATAGTCGCCATCTGTGGACGTGTTTCTCATCACTTTTTGCCGAAAAGTAAAAACTGCACCGAGCAAAAGTTAAAAGTGTGAACGCCTCAGTGTGGCGTTTTGTCTAGGTGTTTTGGAGATACCTCCCACTATATTCCGCCTTGCCTTTAGTTTTAAATAGCACGGCATTTGCGGCGCACGTCCACACGCGACATGGTGTTAAGTCTTTCTGCATGTTAAAAACACTGTTTTTTTTTTTTTTTCTTCCTTTCCTCTCTCTGCACTTCCGTGTCACTCTGCCTCTGCTGTCTGCTTTTCCCTCATTCCCTCTTTCCCTTCGTTCCCTGTCCCTGGCTGCAGCACAGCAGCCATTAGCTTTACAAATCCAGCCTTTGATCTCTGATTTGGGCGGGTGCCTAGGAAAGGAGGGGCAATCCGCGTGTGTGTGCGCGCGCAAGTGAACGTGCGTGTGTGCATCGAGCTGTCTATGTAGGCCATTTGAGGGCTAGCTGGCACTGCAGAGGAGGAGGGTTCATGACCGGTCCACTTCTGCCGAGGTATTACAGAGGGAGTCGATTTCAAGGGAAGAGGCCATGATGATGATGCCTGTTCATTTGCATTTGTACTGAGCGAATAAGCAGCCTAATGGTTTAAATATAACTCACTCACGGCTCTCTCCTAACACCGGTTTCTCGTGCTCAGACCACAGTTTGTCCAACATCCTGCCCTGCGAGACGCTTTCCCGTCACTCGCCTTGCCCTTCACAGGCTCTTGTTCGGTCTCTTAGCGCCTCATCTGCGAGGGAACGTCTTCGTTCCGCGGTTACGTGTCCGTGCGCTGCATTACCGGGCTCAAATCACTTCGTGGGTCTTTGCTAACTGTGAGGGAATTTAAATTCGTCATAGACAGCTGTTATTACGCGTGCCAAATGTGTCTGTCGCGGATCATTACCACGTCCTTTGAATACTGACTCAGGTTTTATTGGTTTGTTCTCAGTGAGATGTCTTAAGTCTTTTCAGAGGAAAGAAAACTTTACTGACTTTACTGCGGTCTTCATAAATCTATGATTTTGAGTGTAATCTGATAAAAAAAATTTTAAAAAAAGATTATGTTTTAGCAGTTTTAGGTTGATTTAAGGACTGTATCAACATTTGAGGTTTTTAATGGCAGTGGGTGGATTGATCCAAAATATTGATAATGTCGATAAAAAGTTGGTAGCATTATCGGATTCTCAGCTTACTAGTGTATTACATTTTTGTGTTGTAGCTGTTCGACCTCAAAAATACATTTTTTTGATCGTCACCTGGATGATTTGAACACCCATTTTCTTTCCGATTGTTGCAGTTTAAGTTAATATATTAAATTATTTTGTGGAGACCGATAAACTTCCTGCAAATTCTGTTTTCTAATGGAAAGAAACTGAAAAAAGTCAGACGTTTTATGATATGTCAAACCTAAATAAAAAGTATCGGTATTGGCGATACTGATCCGTTTTTTACTTGGTATTAGATCGATTCCAAAATACAAAACAAATTGATCACATCTGCCAAAGACAGCTCAACTGGTTGAGTTCTTGAGTTTCAGACTCAAGCAAATAGCAGATTGGCTGAATGTACTTTGCGAGTCGTCCTGACGTCACATTAGCAATCTCACTCTCTAAAGTCCATTCATTCATGCATCGATACACAGATCAGTATCTTGCGCAGGAGCTTACCGACATGCAGCAAGAGGAAGTTGAAATCCGACCCACAAGTTTCGAATCGCGAGGCGAACGCTGTCCTCCCTGACCCATAGTCTCGGAAATGAAGACCCGAGACGTGACTTGGACTCGTGATCGGAGTTTCGAGGCTTATAATCAATTTTTGCCTCATGTAATCAGGAGACTATGCAAGCTGGCACATAAGCTACAGACTGCAGCTCTGACAGGTGAGACATTACATGCCATGTTATCCTCTGAATGGATGCACTTGATTTACCAGCCGGCGATGTTCACAAACTGAGTGCTGTTGATGGTTAATAACAATCTGTTCATGTTTGCTGCAGTTTTATCATTTTGACTGTGCAGATGTTAAACTGAACTCGGCATTGAATAAATTCGGGTCGCATCAGAAAAAGACGGAACTTATTCGTTCGCCGTTGAGATCCCCGCATCACATCCCACTTGAGGCTCAAGTGGGATGCGAGCATCATAAATAGCACTTCCTGTTTGGTTTGATTAGAAATTTGATTCGATTTATTTTCCACCCTATCAATTTTCAGTAATTAAAAGCAGCTCATCAGAGGTTTTGGAATACCAAATTAAAGTTGATTTAACAATCCTGTCTTCCTATCACACCCTGATCATATTTATTTTAACGTTTACAAAAAACATGAAGTTTAAGTATCTAATTCTAGTAACCGTGTCTCCATTCTGTCAAATGTCAGTGGGAGAACAACTTGATCTTTAAGTTTCCACATGAATAGTGAGATAAATGATCAGCGATCAATTATAAAAACAGTGTACATATGCTGACATTAGCCTAGCCTAGCATGTTAGCTAGCATCATGAGGAGGCTTATGTTTCTATATCGTCCAGTGCTAATGATAAAAAAATAAACATGAAAATATGAATCGTTGAAATATGGTTAGGCAGAAATACTGAATCCAGGTTGAAACCTGGATCGTCCAAAAAGAGGTCGGTGACTTACATGTTGAATCTGAAATGTTAAATTGTGTCTTTAAAAATATTTGACTCGTTTATGACTGTGTGAACGACAGTCTATTTTCCATGGAAAAACAGTGAGGTCAAGCCTCGCACTTTATGAACCAGGAAACTGTGAGTTGGGTTAACTTAAGCTTGACTCCGGTTCGGCCGACTTGGGTTTGGGTCTCCTCGGCTCCGGCCTCACGCTCTGGTGCACAACGAAGCCGCTTCTTGACAGACTCGCTGCAGTGCCGGTCAGTCAGCTTTGCTCAAACTGCTGAGCTGCAACGAAAAAACACAAAAAAAAAGAGAGTGAGGAACATGGGGTGTTTATCCGATTCAATGTTTCATCCTCTTTACTTGCACACCAAGATGGCTGCCACAGAAGACACGCCCACATGGTGATAAACATTTCAGCAGTACAAATGTTCACATTTGCACACTCTGCAGCTAAAATAACACAACTTAACAAGATTAATCATTGCTTGTGGAACATGATAATGTTCTGTGGAAACCGGTTAGGACGAAATATCTCTTTACTATCAAGAGATGAAAATAGCAGCTGATTTTGTGCATTTTTTGTTTTACTTCAGACCTGTAAAAATTCCCCACAATAGAACACATATAAAGGGTAAATTTCTACCAAAACATTTCAAAAATTCTGAGAAATTTTCTAAAAAAAAAAAGAACAGGGACATTTCTGATGTTGAAAATTTGTCAGAGAAAACAAAATTTTTTATAAATATCTAAATTTTTATAGAAATAAAGACAATTTCTGAGTTTGAGAAGTTGAAAATTAGTTGGAGATAACCAACAAATTGAGATTAACCTCAGAAATTTTCTACAAAAAAAAACGTGTAAACCTTCGTGTTAGAGAAGTAGAAAACTTTGGACTTTTCAAACTCAAAGTTCCACGTTTTTTTTTTTACAAGATTTCAGTTTTTTGGTGGAAATTTAATCCTTCCCTTTCCATCTGCAATCGCCCTAATACGATGTCACTCCCGCGAGGTTGTATGAGTGAAGACACACATCTTCGTGCATCCAATAACATACGAAATTTCATCTGATTTCCGCGCTCGAACACCATGAACCGTTAGCACTTTGGAAGAGCAGCACCTGTCCTTGCCATCCTCTCCTCTCTCTCCTGTCGTACATCCATCTGTTCATCATCCTGGCCTTTTCTCCTCCTGTTCTCTGCTTCTCCTGAGGAGTAATGAATGGCTTCCCTCACTGCGGCGAATTCACCTGTTTCTGCTTCATCCTTCCTCCGCCGCATTAAGTGGGGATTTATGGAGGCGGCTTCCCATTGAACAAAACCATTTGTCTTCCAGTTTGGTTTAACAGCACTCTTTATTCCCTGCAGATTTAAGGATAGCGGCCCAGGGGTAGGTTGGTGGGGAGGGGGCAGTGCCATTAAGGCCTGAGGCCCTCCCAATTTCTCTCACGTTTGCGTGGCGAAGGCAAACAGCCCTGAGCAGTCTGCTCCTAAAGAGACCTCTGTGAATAGACGCCTGATGGATCAACCGTAGTGCTAACCGATGCACCATCCCATTTCAAACTGTTTAGCTTTGCATTTAAAAAGCAACTCGGAGTGCTTCGAAAACATATGTGCGCCCTTTCGACTTTTCCTCGTCTTCAATTTCATTTGGATTTTATCAGAAGTGTGGTGTGCGTGCGCTTGGCCCCATGAGGAAGCAGCCATTATTGCTGCCTTTCATTGCAATTACACCTCCAAGTCTGTTGAGGTATGTCTCTGCAAGCTTTGCACACCCAAGCAGCGAAAGGTTTGCCTCTCCTCCTTTGTGTCCTAGTTCAAGTCGAGGCGGGTGTCTTGGGAAACACATTTTTATGCGTTTCAGCATTTCATCCACACAGAAACTCAATTTAATATTAATACCAATGATTATTTATAAAAACTCCAACCAAAGTGGATGTTTTAGAAAACTCTGTGTTTGCATCTGCATGTGTACATGAGAAAGCAGAGGTCTGTGCGTTACAGGCCGCAACAAATGATGCGCCAACATATCCACATATTTGTTTTGACAAAATTCCCAATCAACATTTATTATCGTTCTATTCTAATAAGCCTTTTAAAAGTAGTTCTACCTACACAAATGAATCTAATGGCACCATGTTTAACTCCAAACAGGAAGCTGTGGTAGTTTTTGAAGCATTCTGATTGGCCGATGTTGGTTTTAGCTTTGGGCTGCACCGCCCCCTGTGGGTTTGGCATGTTTAAAACAACGCTCAGGGTCGGACTTGTGCGGGTTCACGTGTGTGAAAACGTCTGAAACTTTCCCACGTGTACAATATTGACTTTTAAAACAAAATGGCAGAGATATTTGCTTTTATTAAGACCCGGCTGGTTGTGTGGGGCCTTTTATCGGTGGACTCTACTAAGTTATTAGTAATCAGATGTACTCTATTTTTTTTATTTGTCTTTAGTTGTATCAAAGTAAATAATCTGAATGCAAAAACCAGGGTAAAAAGTTTTGAAAACTACTTGGCTTTCCTGCTACTTCACTATTATGACCTTCATGTTGGTTTCTGACTAAAAAAAAAAATTCCAATAAGATGAAGCTAAACAAACGTAGTAAATACTGCAGCACGGAGTCATCGAGTTCGAACAGCACTTAGAAACACACAAGTAAAGTAAGGCACAGGTCAACCAGGAAAAGTTGCTCCAAAGACATTTGTTGCTAAAAGCCCTTAATAGAAATTAAAGCAGGGAAAACGGTGGAGGATGTTTTGTAATTATTTGGTGGCAGTGGATCTGGGCGACTTTTTACTTATTTATTTATTTATTTATTTATTTTTAAATGCCAGCGACCGTGTCATATAGCTGCATTAGCGTCTCATTACTTTGGAGATAAGGGAGAAGGTTCCTTAATGCCTCTTGACAGGCCATGATGTAATTACACAGTGTTTGTTGCAAGTCTACATGATAATTTGTGTTTCCAAGGGATCTGTCGTGCGCTCGGGACGCCGGGTACATAAATGATTCAACCCCTCATAAATGTCCTGATTGAAAGCAAAGCTGTTGCCTGGACTCCCGACGCGTCATCGCCGAACCTTGTGGCCTCAAAAACAAAAACAAACACACACAACGAAAACAAGAAGAAGAAGAAGAAGAAGAAGAAGAAGGAAAAAACACACACACACACACACGCACACACATCACAGCACACTGGCTTGGCACTGTGAGGCAGAATTATGCATGAAGCTGTAAGAAAAGCTTACCTTTCACTTCTTGCTCTCTAACCGCGTGTGCGTACAGAGGGGCGATCGAGACGGGGGCGAGCGTGATGCGAGAGGGAGAGAGAGAGAGAGAGAGAGAGAGAGAAAGAGAGAGAGGGAGAGTTTGGCGTGTTTATGAGATTGCGCAGCGGATCCCCAGAGGCTGCAATTGTTGTTGAATTTATCCATTCCCACCCTCTGAGCCCGACCTAACAAGGCTGCGCTACATCTGCATGGGGGCCGTGGAGTTTGTGTACACGGCGGAGGCTGTTTGAGAACGGCGTGTGAGCGAGTTTTGGGGGCGTTGATTTTTCCCTTTATACTTTTCTTTCTTTGTCTCTCTCTCTCTCTTTTTTTTATTTTTTTATTTTGTTTTGGACTATCTGTTTTGAAATCTGTGCGGTGGGCAGGCGATATTAAAGGCAGAGCGAGGTGTTCCTGCGTCGCCGCCGGGCCCGCTGCACCGCTCCAGCGTTCAGACTGTGACCCCGGCCTTCGGGTGTGCGTGTGTGTGCGTGTGCGTGCGTGTGTGTGTTTTCATTCTCTTTGTACACACTCCCAAAGATGTTTTTGCTCTTCTCCACTTTTCTCCTCTCTTTTCCTCCCTCCCTTCCCTTCTTGTGTTTCTTACAGAGCAGAGCCCCAGATACTAAAAATCGCCCCTGGTTTATTTGGCCCGTCTCCGTTTCTCTCTCTCTGTTTTTTTTTTTTTTTTTTTTTTTTTTTGGTCTCCGTTTTTTTGCAGTGTGTTATCTCCTGACTTTCTTTCCGCTCGTCTCCTTTTCTTTTTACTCTTGTATTTATCTTCAGCAAGCGCTCTCATTTTCGCGATCAATAAAAAGTATTTATTTATTTATTCATTTATCTATTTATTGCTTGAAGATCCCGGGGGCCGACACGGGGAGGCGCCGGGGGGATTTTTCGAAGTTAAAATGCTAAACATGTTAAACAGCAAAGATGTTTTGAACATTTGGGAATCATCGGAGGGATGTTAAATGTCTAGATTTATTTATTTATTTTTGCTGGCCTCCAGCTGCTTACTGTACATGCGTTGGATGTTATAGCTTTTTAAAAGCTCTCTTTGATCTTCCTGTAGTATTTTATGTAACATTTTTTACACCCCGCATTTAAATCCATTAGTGAATCACTAAATCAGGGATCTAGCAGCTGCATTTAGGAAAGTGAACGTGTGATGTGCATATTTTCCTATTTAGAAATGTACTTTGAAACCAGCTTGCTTCATTTGAAAGCAACACAGAACCACTTCACACTTGATGGAAGATTCTTCTCCCCCCCTTCCGCCCCCCTCCCCCCAACTTCTGCAGAGACTAACTTACTTTTTGAAATTAAAAGTTTTCACAGATCAGAGTATTTGTATATTTATGATCTGAGGGAGTTCATTAGAGCCTCAGATTAAACGTGTCATCCTGAAGCCGGCCAGTGTTTTCGCTCCCGTTCAAATTTCTCGCATTTTGGTCAAGTTAGAACCACGTCAGTGTCTTCTCGTTAGAATTTAAAACTGGTGCATGAACACAGAACGTGTGTAATTTGAACATAGAAGAGTTTGTTTTTTTTTATTTAGAAAGAAAAATCTTCAAAGTGTCAGGCGCGGACGCCAAGTTCTTGAGTTTGCAGCAAGTCTTTCTGGTTATGTCTGAATCGGCTTTGAAAACTTGAGTCCATTTTTCTTGCCAAAAACTCTCAATTTCAGTCAGACTGGCTGAAGAGACAATGAAATCGTTGCTCCTTTGGATTTAGCGTAGGTCCAGACTTTGACTGGACCACTCGACACTTGAATGTGCTTTAACATAAACCATTTATTTGTTTATGTACCTTTACCCCACAATTATACAGTATATATATACACACACATATATATATATATATATATATATATATATATATTTGTAAAAGAGGTCTTTAATCCTTGTCCTTTATCTTCACATTTATTGCATCAATCTGTCACCAAACGTCTAGCAAAACACATTCGGACCTTCTGGTTGTGACGTCTCACACCAATCCAAAGGTCAGAGGTTAAGATTACCTTTAAAGCGCCTAACTTTGTCAAATACCTGACTCATAAGACTTAACTGTGAACATTTAAGCCAACAACGACACATAATGCCATGGCACAACATATCTTTGGGTAGAGCTGCTGGCGTTTCGGTATTCACCGATTCACATGCTCATGGATTTTCCTGTGGAGCGTAACTTCAAATTACAAAGTATGAATCTCCACCATCTTGAATGTTATTCAAGAAAACCTAAAAAAAAAAAAAAAAAAAAAGGAATAAAAGCACAGCGCAGCCGGAAAACTGTAAGAATTTCGTTTTGTTATCATCTGTGATCATCGGCTTTCCGCAGCACACACACCCTCCTGCTAATTCTCGATTCTTCAGCACCTGTTTGTTGCACTCCCATGGTCAGACGGACAGGTGGAAGGCTGCTCCATCCCTGATGACTGTCATCATCATTGTCTGTCTGTCCAACCGGTATTGACGAGCCAGGAAGGCAGCGAGCCAGGAAGCCAGAAAGCAGAACTGGAAGCAAATGCAAATTGCCCCAGCGCCCTGTGCTGGAGAGCAACTGCTGAACTGGAAACAGGCAAACCTAAAATATGTAAAACAATATGGGGGGAAATAGACGGGATTTCAACAAATGTGTGCAATAGCCTCATCAGTTACAAACCAATTACAATTTAATGGATTTACTTATTACAATGAGTGATACGCTCGGCACAGATCCGCTTTGTGACTAATTTGGGATCTCAGGAACGAGAACTGCAGCGGAAATATTTCGTCTGGGTTCTTTCGCTGGAGAGCAAATGCAGCCGGTAGATTAAAACAAAACAGAGGCAGCGAGAAGTCGTGCGCCGTAGTTTTGAGAACGTGAATGGACGACATGATGAAGTTCAAGTCAAGTTGATGCAGAGAGACTATTTACTGACAGATGGAAAACTTCAGGTGCAACACAAGCCGTTTGATTCATTTCTCGGATTTTATAGTAATTAGACAGATAGATAAATATCCATCAACTTTTATTCAAAGTCAGACACGGGTGAAACCAAATCTGTTTTCTTTTCACTTATAAAACTATTAAGAACCAAACAGAGCAAACATTTTCAAATCCTGTTGTTGTTGCTAATAATGGACCAAAAAAGTTTTTTTTTTTTTTTTAAATCTCGTTTTTGTGGCTCTCCAGCACTTCCCGAGTGACGGTTTTGGTCCACAGGACAAAACGTTTGGACGTCTCTGGTGTCCTCCGGTTGAAACGCTCACCAAGGACACATCCATAAAAGTTGTGCGCATTTATATCTTCAAATGAATATCCGGTCTGATCAGTGATCATTTCAACAACGACTGAAGCCCAGAGCAGCATGAAAAGTGAAGCTTTTAATAATCAATAGTCCGTAATTGACCAAATACACAAAGATCTCTTTCCATGTTGTTTTAACATAGGATAAACCTTGGTACTTGAATTTGATGGCTGTTTTAGTGCCTGGTTTTTTTTTTGTTTGTTTTTTTTTTTAAAGCTGTAGAACAGCTTTCCAAATATTTTTGCAGCCCTCCTGCTGTGATGGCCACAACTCCTGTTCAAGGTGGACCGGAGGCAACGCCAGGCCACGTTTGAGGAAAGCGGTCGCTTCAAAAACAACCGGCTTCACTGATCTTTCTGAAAAACAAAGGCAAAATTATTGCAGACATGAAACTTTAAACCGTTTTTAGTGTCTCGCGTTGGCTCTTAGTGCGTCAATAAAAACCGGCGCATCGATAAAAACGCACTCTGTTGAGTGTTTTATGTTGAGGATGTGCTTTTGGACTTGTTAAAGGGCCGGCAACATTTCCAAATCGAGCGAGCGCCAGAGCAGGCGTAAAACGTAATCAGACGGAGCGGAGCAACTTTCCTGGACTCTGTTCTGCCTTCCAGGTGTTTGCCGAAAGCCTCTGCGGCCCAAACGAAACTAGAGGTTTGCTCGGTTTTAATGCGCGAACCTGAGCTACAGACAACGTGAAAACATTCGCTGACCATCAGAACGCGCCAAGTACTGAACACAATGACAGTGTCTTCAACTATAATTGTTAAACCTGAACCAGAGTGCTAGATTTGCTTTAGCGCCTCATGTTCCTACATTTCTGAGCGGTATGTCGTCACCGTGGCGACCACGGCTGGCGTAGAAACAATGGCGTGCCACCGTTTGTCAAACACACAAACAACATGAAATAAGAAATCATTTGAAAAAAAAACCATTAGAAATATCATCCAGCAACGAGGGATAATTCCAGCGCACCGTCAAGAGGCGAGACCATGACGCAAACAATGGCAGTCACTACTTCATGATGGCGACAAAGAACTTTCTCTCCTTGTACAGCACAGCAACATTGCAGGAGCACATGAGGTAAGAGGTGGGAGTTCTTCCTCTCATCTATTTTCGTCCGTTCATGGGAGCGGAGGCAACAGGTCTGGAAGGGAGACCCACACATTCATCTCGCTGGGAGAGCAATTTCCAGTGAATCCTACGGCGCTGCAAAGCCTGAAGGGACACGTCCTCCTTCCCGTGGAACGTGGTCGTCCTAGCGGCGGAACACGTTCAAAAACGACGAGGGAGGAGAACGCGCGCGAGTTATTAACGAAAACAGCGTCGACCGGAGCGCAATTCAAAGAGGATGCAAGCGAACGTTCTGTTGATTTCGATTCGTGTGAAAATTGGCCCCCGCCTTCATCTCGGAGGAGAACAAACAACTAAATGACTTAACAATCGTAGCAAGACCTTTCAAAGCACAAAGACGAACGCGATTTTGAGGAAAACGACGCGCCGCGCAGAGTCTCCGTAATTGTTTCTGCAGAATCCACGTGTGCGCATTTGGCTCTTCTTGCATGCAGATTATTTGTATGCACTTTCTTGTTTTTTTTTTTTTTGTTTTTTTTTTTTACTGCATGGACAGATGAGAGGTAAACATCAAACCTCTTCTCTTGCTGGTCGCCACGGTGATCTCTGTGAATGTTGAACACGGAGTTTGAGAATGTGACGCGGTAAGTTATGTCGCGAGGAACAAAGAGAGACCTGAAGGAACGGGGGCGGAGGGTGCAGAGGGGGCAGAGGGGGCAGGAGAGGCGGAGGAGACGGAGAAGTGTCGGGAACGAGGGAAGAAGAAGAAGAAAAAGCAAGAGAGACAGAGTAAGAGAGAGAGAGAGAGAGAGAGAGAGAGAGAGGGAGATTCAGGCATCAGTGCTTTTCCTCCAGGTGTCTTTGGCCTGCATGATTTCATCTGCGCGGCCATAATAAACTTCCTTAATGAAATAAGTAATTAACATATTATAATTGTGCAGCGGATGATTTTGACAGAGATCATTTTCCATATCTAATGCTATGCTAATTTAATCTGTTCCCCTCCTCTGCCCGACACGACCCTTCCTATGATTAAGTTTCATGGCATCTCGCTTTCGCTTTTCCTCACCTCTTCCCTTTTTTTTCCTTTCTCGTTTTATTTTACCCCCTCTCTCCCTCTCTCCGCCACCCTTCACCTTCACCCATCCGT
>VMRN01000015.1:5415543-5428958 GCA_010277015.1 Poeciliopsis turrubarensis
AAAAAAAAAATAGGAGAACACGGAGCAGGAAGCGTAGGAGGTGGGGGTAACAGCGCTGATTGAAATATAGCCATAGGCTGGTGGTCATGTGGAGTTTTCTGGCCTTGAGTAGTTAGGACTCCTGTACTTACAGTCTGGACTGATACCCAACGAATGCAGCTCCAAAAAGGCTGAAACCAAACAGAGTTGTACATATGTTGGAAAAAAAAAAAAATAGGGTGTCCTTTAAAAGACTCAAGATTTGTGATGTAGATCTAAAAATGTCTTTTAATCAGAGGCCTTACATGTTCTGCTAGCCAGGCTATTTAATCTCATATCTGTAGTCTTTTATTTTTTTTTTCTCGTTGGATTTTTTCTGTCAGGCAAACGTCTTGAGTCGTGTTTATGTGGCTGGTGGTTGAAGATGGTGGCAACTAGCCGCTAATGTAGCACCAAGTAGCTAGCAAAGGCATATTAGCAAGAGACACTGGTTCTGGTTCCTGCAGCGGAAACGGAGGGAGGAGAAAAACGAGCCGGCAGGCTCACGTTTCTGCGTCTATCGTGCTTTTACTCCATATTTAATGGAGTATCTCTGCGTTGCAACATTCGTTAAGCTTGTTGGCTTTACATGTCTGACATGATACTGGTTTTAAGTTTGGATTGGTGAAACCTGCAGAAACCCTGTTGAATGACTCATAAGACAAATATTGCAATATGGTGCGGGTGATGCAACATAATCCGGTTCGGCTGTATTACTTATTTTTTTCCTTTCTTGGTTTTCCAACTTTTTCACTCATGCAAAATCATTTGGAAGAGTCACTTTTCTGAGCAGATGGTTGTAATAATTTTCCCATCGGATTCATTTGAATCCACCTGTCAGTCGACGGGTCTGTCGACGCCGCTGCCTTTTCCGGGCTCGTCATCGACTCCGACCCGTAACGCCAACTTCGCCGGGCTCCCGAGTTTGTTTTCCACGGACTGCAACGCATAAGAGGAAACGTGTTCCCCCGTGCTCCTTCATTCGAGGCAGAAGCATCGATTTGAACAGAAACTGTTGAAATTATGAGTTTGCGTGCCGAAGAATGACTGATTTTCAAGACGCCGAAAGTAAAAAGAAACAGCAGGAAGAAAAAGATGCATCAGTATTTTCAGAGAAAATCGTGGAAAAAATTTGTGCTTTTCTGATTTTGAGCTGACTGATTTGGTGATTTGCTCAAAGCAAATAGATGGAGCTGCCCGAGTAGACGTCTTCATTTGTTATTTGTGCAGATAATCTGCCCATCTTTACTGTCCCAATAATGCCAAATATTGACGTGTTAGTAAACGAGCGCGGTTTGCTCGTTAGCATGCCGCGATCAGCTTTGATTCGGAAAAGATCATTTTATAGAATGCCGCCCATCAACACAAGATCAGATTTCTATATTCATATCCCGACAGCTTGGTTATGTAATGACTATCGTTTTTGTGAATCTGAGACGACATAGAGGAGGCTGGAAGTCCTCTCTAATGATAACGTTTCAGCAGAGCAGGAAGTGTTCATGTTTGTTGGTTCGTTCCATACTTCAGAGATTTAGACGTGAGACGTATTTTGTCAGCGTTTCTAAGCGCTTAAAACATGCAGCGTTGATGAGTCGCGACCAGCAGGCAGGACTCTGGGAGAAACGTTGCGGTCCTCCGTGTCCCACACGTTTTCTGGCAGAAAGCAGCGAGACGTGGAGGGAGGCGCCTGAACGAGACGGAGGGTTCGGATGTGAAGGAGTGGGAGGCGAGGGACGAATGAAGCCACCCAGCTGTGGTTTGATCCATCCCGCGTGATGGCAGGGCCCTCTTCTCTCACTCCATTTCTTTAACTCTCCGAGTCCCCGAAGTCTTTCCATCCGCTGGCTTCCCGGAGCAGAAGGAGTTATCCTCTGGGGACGCTCCAATTTCTGTCACCCATGAAATGATGCACACAGCAGAAGCCCCGTGCGAAAAGCCCCCCGCCACCACCGCCGCCGCCGCTGCTTCGCGCACTAACACCCACTTTTCCTTCGCCTAAATCCACAACTTAAGTACACAGAGAGGAGGATTCCCGCCTTACACCACTGGAATAAAAACGCAGTCCCTGTCGATTTCTGCATCCGCGGCTTTTTGGCTCCTTGGAAGTTTTATGATTGAAGAAAAAAAACGGTTTGTCTGAAAATTTGATGATACAAAACTACTAAATGACAGGCAATGGCCTACAAACTCATTGAATAAACTGCTGACTTCATGGTTGTGGGCACAATCCTCTTAATGGGTAAGCCACAAAAGGCCATTGGTAAAAACACCTGACTGTATTCGTGCATATTAATAGAAAGTTGAGTGGAAGGACAAAATTATGTCAAAATGAGCATATGCGTCAGGGATAACTGAACCCCCGAAAGGGTTGTCAGGCAAAGTTGATGTGTGTGATGCTGTGTATTTTGGTAACGATCCAAGTAAATAAGGCTCTGATTGCAGATACCAATTCTGAAACTGATACGATACTTTTTATTGAGGCTTGATAAATCATCAAACTTCTGACATGAAGGCGTTTTTGTTTGGTTTTTTTCCTTTGCAAACCCATGACAGAATTCAGACAAACTTTATAGGCATCTACAAAATCACTTTGAATACCACGCTAACACGATTTGTGGAAATTTTTCCAAAATATAGTGCAAAAAAATCAAACCACAATCTTATCTGAGAAACTACAATAAAAGCATACAATTTCATGTTGGAAAGTAACAATCTTATCAGTATCGATCCAATACTGATAACGACTTAGTATCGATGCGATCGATATGTCAATGTGCTCCGCTGGCGTACTTTTCAGGAGGTTGCAATGTGCAGTGTCAAAGTATTTCTGTGAAACTGAATCTCGGACTTTCATTAACTGGCCACAATCATCGAGATGCACAGAAAACCTTAAATATCTTACTTATTTTTGGAATTGAGCTGCTGATTATACCGATACGCGTCATATTGCAGACAGCTTCGGCTGTCAGGACGGAACAAGAGGGAATTGGTGAGCATGAGCAGGAAAGAGCAGTAAATTATGCAAAAGCTGTATTATGTTAAACCGTTTCCCTTTTTCTAAGTCGAATGCACAGGAACAAAAGACACATAAATATTGCAGTGATTGAGGCCGAGGCTGCCTGTACTCTCAGCTGCACACTCGCGTGGGCGTGTGTGTGTGTGTGTGTGCGTGCGTGTGCGTGTGTGTGTGTGAACATGTGTCAGAGAGGGAGGTCAGGTGGGGCAAACAGAGGATGAGTAATGTGAACGAGCACAGATGTGAACATGGCCAGCAACAATGAATGAGTGACAGGACACATGCCACTCGATAATGAGAGGTTCACACCTGCATCTTACCCTCTCCGTTCCAACACCATGAACCCCCCCCACCCACACACACACACACACACACACGCGCACACACACCCCACCTGCACGCAGACAGCACCCAGTCTAACGGACCTCTATCCTTGGAGCGCCAAATGAAGGTTAAAACCTTTCCCGGTGACAACTCCTCCATTCTGGCCGAGGCATGGGGATAATAATGAGACAACATGCAGCAAAGCACAGTTTGGAGCACCGGGTTCGCTGTTTTACAAGTATGGAAAGGTCAAAGTTTTAAATGTGGATAACGAGGGTGCTGAGAATCAAGTCCGTTCTGAGGCTAGGATGTTTTTAGAAGGTTAAAATGCTTTTATGACCAAATTAGACATACAAAATAGGAGCCATGTATTTGATTCTTGTGTGTAAGTGGTGTTTTTGTGATGTATGCTTCTTGTTACATCACAGTTTGTTTTCACTGTGGAAGCTAAATGAGATGAATGGTGAAGTATGTCATTCGGACCCTACCAAAATCGCCTCTGCACATTTTTAACGGCAAGCGGCTCCAATTTATTTCCAATTACAGGAACAATCCAGAGTAGAATTTTAATAGCACGACTTCTTATTCGACAGAACATTCACAATGTGGCAAAGTGTTGCTCATCTTGGATTTAAACCAGGGGTGTACAAACTTTTTTGTCTCCTGGGCCAAAAATTTCAGTTAAAGGGCAAGAAAAAAAAATCAGTTCAAATTGGTCCATTTATACGCCAATTTGCAGTTTTTTTGTCATGCAAAGTTACATTTGCATGAAGAAAATGTTGATCTATCAAATCTAGATCTAGCTATAGATCTTCAGATACGGTGCTGTGGAAAGTATTTACGCCCCGGACGTCGGCCTTCCTGCAGATTTCTTCTGCTTTTGCTTTTCAGTCACACCTGCATGCATCAAATTTTGAAACCAGACAGACATGAACTAATTACCTGACATTGATCATTGCATTGAAAAAAAAAAACGACAAAGTTGTTCAAATCATGAAAAAGTAGTTGCCCCAGTTTTTTTTGTTTTGTTTTGTTTTTTGTTGGTAGTTTCCCAACCATTAAGTTATTAAAGTACAGTAAATAAAAATTAACGTTTATCGCGAAATTTAAAAACACAGACCTGTTCTTACGACCTCTTCTGCTGTCTTGCTTCAAATTTCTCGCAATCGAAGCCGAATAATCTGTGGCATCGAACCATGACTTGTTTTTCCTGCTTCATTTTAAAGTTCCTTTGGCTCCAAATATTATTAGTTCCTGTCTCGTTTAGGTGGTCTCCATATCCGAATGTTGTCTCTTTCCCCCCCCCACTATCCCTCCATGATTGTCTTTATTTTCTCCACCTGCGTCCCGTCAGCCAGCGTAAATGGCTTTAATACGGACATCTCTTCCTGTGGACTTTTTCAGTCTGTTTTGGTCTGTCCAGGGCGAGACGCGTGTTGAAGTCTCTCAGTTGTCTGACTTCTCCTTTCGCTTTTTTGTCAGTCATCTTAAGACAAATCGTGCGGCATTAAAAACGCGTCACCACAACTTCATGTTCGCCTTCCAAAACAAAACGTAAATATGTTCAGAACGAAGGCGAAATTTGCCTGACGAGGATCCGGAGGGGAGAATAAGAAACGGCCCCGGAGCCTTTCGAGGTTCTGAGACACTTTGAAATGAAAAATGTTTTTGGCCGTGCCTTGTAATTCATCAAAACTAAAAACACCGTTCAGCATTTTCGTCTGCAAGGTGGAATCGCAGCAGTGCGCGCGCGAGAGTCACATAATTTTGGAACATAATCGCAGCGATAAAATGCCTAAGTGAGAAAATAAACAAGGCTGAAAGATACAAACCACAACTCTCAGTTCATTCGTGACCGTTGAGCTTTTGTGCATTTTGTCACATTTCGGCGACGGATGTTTGTGCGTTTCAAACTGAACCAGAAAGTGTCTTTTGTGAACTGTAACCAATACGATCCATTGTTTACCGTTTCTTTTTACGTCTGAAAATCTGAAACATGTAAGTGTGCTACTGTACTCAGTCACTGCTTCTCGTTTAGAACTAATTTTACCTCCACATACTTTAGTCTGCATACTTTTTTTATTTGTTTGTTTGACAGGAAGAGATACAAGAAACACACATCGAGATTGAAAAGTTCAAATCAATTTAAAATGTACTTTTATTAAAAGGATCTAAAATACCTTGTCAAAGTGAAAATCTTTAATGGATCAGATCATTTTAACATAAAATTTAGGGGAAAAAAAAAAGATTATTTTCAAGATCAGAAACATTTCTAAAGAAATGTATTTAAAATGACGAAATCAAAAACAATGACTACACTTTAAAACATAGCGAAACGTGCAGCTGCACGTGTTGTTGGGAGTACATTGGTAAAAAAAAACAAACAAAAAAAAAACTGAACAGCAGACAAACGTTCACCACGCATCGCCATGTGAAGCACGGTGGCGGCAGCATTATGTTGCCAATGCAGGGTAAGGGAAATGTGAATGGAGGTTTACATCAGGTTTAATGTGTTTTGATTCATCATTTGTGAAGCACAAAGAAATTCCCCATAAAATACACCGAAGTGATAAAATGTTCAAGGGTTAATCGATGCTTGTATAGTTGGTACAGGTCGGAAAAAATATTCTACAGATCATTTTCTAGGGACAATGTCATTCAATAGATTTTGTTTCCCTGTATTTCTTGCTCAACCTAAATATAACTTGAGCATAATTTCAATCTCTTCCGTCAAAAGGCCTTACCAAAGCCGTTTGGTCTGATCGTCTCTCCTCCTCCTCTTCCTCCTCCTCCCTGTTTCTTCTTCTCTCCAGCTCAGCTTCTGTCGTTCATGAAGAGACCTCAGCATCCCTAAATCATCATCAGAATGAGAAAGGAGTCCCAGGGCTAATGCAATGCAGATATGTTGTCTTTTTGTGTCGGGATATGAGAAAGGGAATTTATGTGAGGCGCTCGGCGAGTCAGAATTCATTTCTTGCTCGAGCTTTTGCCCCGCAGTCAAACGTAAACTGACTGCAGACTCAGCTGGCTGACTGAGTGAGGACACACACACACACACACACACACACACCCAGACGGTTCGCGCACACACAAACCGGCCGTGCGCAAACGATCTCGCGCGCACACACACGCACGCCTACGTGCAAACTCCTGAAACACCCGGCACATCCACGGACTCGCATCCATGCCAGGAAGCTCGTCTTGGCGTCCTAGTTCCAGGTGACATCATGGCTGACAGACCTAACCAGCGGCTGCACTTAAAATGGACAGTCTCTAGGTAAATGTTCAGTTGGGCGACGTTCACGCGACCCTGATCTTTTAATTATTGTTTTTTTGTTTTTTTTCACCCAAATGCGACCTAAATCTGACTTTTTCCATGACAGTTTGAACAGTTTTTCACCCATAAACACACACACACAACAATCTGACCCGCGCCACTTCCATATCAGGGAATGATTCAGACGCGTATCAGATTGTTCTTATAGAGTCTCCAGTCTTGTGTCGCGTTTTATCAGACTTTTACGTCACCGTCGTCAGCGCACGTCGCATCACACTCAGATGTCCGACCGCTCATCCAGACTTTCCAACGGCGATTGAATTCTTTTTATTTAGCTTCTTTCCGTGTTGTTACGATCTTGTGACAATACTGCCTGCTCCCGTTTTAACATCGGTCCACAAGCCGCTCCACGACTTCGTCAACATTCGTCTTCTTTGCATCGGAGTCGCTTTGAGGTCGTTCACACAGAAGCCTCGTTGCAGTCGGGCGTCGTCGGTAGTGTGAATGACCACGCAAAGAAAAAAAAAATAATGAAAATGGCATCGGAATTGAGAGCGCAGCATCGGTCGGAACGAAGGAATTTTTTCGGTGACAGTGGGGAAAATAAAAGGCCTTCGCACAACCTGCGTTGATCGACGTTGCCACTGACGAGTTTTCTTGGTGAAAACGTTTTTTATCTGATCCTTGATTGTGATACACGGAGCTTTCTGGAACAATTCAAGCTCCCATAGAGATTAATTAAGCAAATTGGAGGGGGGGGACAAACCTGGCTCTCCTTGACCCTAAGACGAACGATTTCAACAATTTTCTCTGAAAAATCCACACAAGCCCTCCACTGGAGGCAAGATAAAAAATAAATACATTTTAAAAAAATCCTCAATGAACACAGATTTAAGTTTTGATTTTGCAGAACACACTTTGGGATTCGGAGGGCAACCGGGAACATCAAGGGCCCACCGGCGACGGGGTCAGGCTTCAGACGGCGCAGTGTTCTCCGTACGCGGGCTGGAACGCATTCCGGGCGAACCGGGCTGAAAGCGGCGGCTAACGGTCTGCGCATTTTGTGCTTAATGCGCGCAACGGAGACAGACAGGGGGACGGGGAGAGAGCGCGGGAGACGGGGAGTGATGTACTCTTATCAGTCTTGCCAGTCCTCACCAGCAGTAGATAAACAGAAGTGTGAAGGGCAGTGGCGCTGCAGGGGGCTGATTGACATGGCTGGCGCCCAAAGAATCACACACTCAGACACACACACACACACACACACACGCGCGCGCGCGCGCGCCGACGATCACAGACACACACTTTTTGCTTTCTTCACTTGAACAAACATCCGCAGAGGCATCACTGCTGACTGCTAAACATTTAGTGTTGGTATAGAACAGGATGACTCAACTAAGCTTCTGTTTTGGATATTGATATGTACGTCTTGATCAATTCTGAATAAATTCACCGACAGAGTTGACATTCAGGAGGTTTCGTTCCTCTGCTTTCATCTAGAGCAGCTCTGAGTTACGCTGACTCCACGAGACTTCATGAGATTTGTGGCGAAACCAGTTGGACACTCGGTGGAAAGGGTCAAGAAGTGTGTAGTTGCCGTTTCATATTTAACGACAAAAATATAACAGCTGCTGCCACATCAGTTCACGACCAAGCGGCAGAGGGACCGGCCGGGGGAACGCTCGAGTCAACGCTGTGTCTCAACTGGTCTTCATCGAGAGTCTCCATGGTAACTAAACGCTGTGTGGGGTACCACTTCCATCTTCACTTAGCATCTTAGGATAATTTTACACAAAATCACTGTTTTTTTCAGATGTCGATTGGGGGGGGTAAGCTTCACTTTTAGACGATGACCTTAAGTCAGTTGTCCTGCTAGATGGCGACGTGATTTTTAGCTTGTCATCAAAATCCCATGCGCTCATGACATTTAGCTTCCACCTCATATTGAGCAGTGACCGGTCTTTGTCTCCCTTCTCAGAAATTGTGCCAAACTAAGTAGGTCATGTAGCACAACGCAACGCTATCCGCAAGAACGCAACATCGTCCGGCCGGGCTCAGACGCCATGGAGTGGATGAAATCGAAACCCAATCAAAGAGACAAGCCGACTGGACGGTGGCCTCCCCTGTGACGGTCTGTCCCTGGGCAGCTGTGGCTACAATGTAGCTTGCCGCCGTTAGCGTGTGAATGTGTGTGTGTGTGCATGTAATTGTAACGTGAAAAGCTTTGAAGTCCCCAAACTCGATAAAGCGCTACATAAATGGAGGACATTTAACATTTTCCCAAGCATATTCACGCTCCGTTTGAGCAAGAAGTAAATGGCTCTGGAATCTTTCAAGATTTTGACACATCGTAAAGTGGCATAAAAAAATAAACAAAAATCAGGTTACACTCTTGTCAGTTATTGATGGAAAAAACTTTGTTTTTTTATTTAGCATTACAACAAGTAAAAATTTCTGGACAGCATTCTGCCAAAACCTCAACATCACTTCCATTCAGAGGAAACGTGTTTGGAAAAGAAAAAGATCACGTCGAATCTAAATCTGCCAGGAGCCTGAATAGTTTTTCTGAATTTTGCTTGCTGAAAACAAAATGCTTCCATCTGATCGACGTTGCTTCATGAGAACTATACTGTATGTGGGAATGACAACATACACTCCACCTCACTGCCAGTCACTGCTGAAAAAGGAGCTGATACCAAAGGAAGAGAACAAAGAAAAATCCTGGAATTGACTGACAATTCTTTTAAACTTGTGCTTGCATGTATGTATATATATATATATATAATGTGCATGTCCTTACATGTGCCACCTGCATGCACTCAGCATGCGGATGTACGCTGGTTTGAAGTCTCTGAAACAGTGTTGCATGTTTTTAAGCGATTATTGAGCAGCATGCCCTCTGGCACCATGCAGTTCAACACCAAACAGTGAAACCAATATATTTTTATTTTATTTTACTTTTTTTTTTTTTATGCCACCGATAACACCGGATCGCCACAGATAGGCATGCATATTAATCACACATGGACACACAACCCGAATTGCTTTATGTTTCGGGGGCGCACCCACCAAGCTTTTATCCCTGCGTGTGCTCTGCGTGCGCGGCGGCGAGCAGTCCACGCTTTCAAAGACGCCCTCTTACTCTGCCCACATCCCGAGAGACAAAAAGTCCCAATTTCTCCACCGCCTGCAGACACAGAGAAAGATGGAGGGTGAGGGAGGAGATGGCGGGGTGGGATGGGAATGAGAGAGTTTCGAAAAAGAAAGCCCAGATGCTATCAGCCCTGGGAGAGTCGCCAGGGTCATTGTCATGTGTCAGTCAGTGTAACACGACTCGGCGTGATAAGCCCGGCCGATTGCGGTGCTCGGCCGCGGCGGCTGACAGCGCGATACAGCTCTTTGCCGGCGCTCCTGACGAGACACGAAATTAACCCCCAGCGCTTTGGCGATAAACATCTAAAATGGTTTTGGGACCCCAGGGGCTAATGGGAAAAGACGGGGAGCTATCAAAATATCAAATGTGCGTGACAAGCGACACAAGGACCAGGTCTGTCAAACACTCGCCTCTCCGAGTGTGTTGTCGTCTCACCCTGGCGAGCGCGGCGGCCGGGGTTTGTTGTTTCCTCGGTGAACGCGCTTGGGTTTACCAGACATTCATTTGGGCAACACGAGACAAGGGTTTGAGTTTTAATTAGGTAAATAGCTCGTTGGGAGGAATCGGTTATAATCTCTTAATGAGGGTCGGCCCAGGCTAATAGCTGCAGCCACTTCTCACAGCGAGGAAATTCACTTGAAAACTCGTGGCAACAGATCCTGTTTTCTTTTTCTTTTTTTTTTGTTGTTGCTTAGACTCACTTTTACAGTGAGACACATATAAGGTGCTGCTTAATGCGTGTTTTTTGTTTGTCTTTACTCTCTGTCACTTATCGGCTGAGGGGTCGGGGTACGTCCTTGGTGCAAGTTACGTGAAGGACGAGACGGCGAGTGGAGAGAGAAATCTTTGTGTGTGTGTCTCAGCAGGGTGACACGTGAAGGTGACGAGTGTCACCGGCGTCCCTGTAGTCCGAGGGCATGTCTCTCCGCCTGCTGCTTCTAATGGCAGCCTGACTGACTTATGATCAGGATTTATCATCTTGATTTATGACGGGCCCCGCCCGGTCCGCCTTGCAGCCAGGATGCAGGTGTGTCGTGTCTTTGAGCTTGCAACTTCGCCTGACAGATGCAGTGGTTCGCTGGAGAGTCACAAAGACGTGCATGCATGCGTGAATAAAAAAAATGCTCAGTGGAAATTTGAAAAGAGTGGCAAGCGTTTTTGAGTCGAGACATTTGTACAACATTTGGAAACTGGTCTAGGGAACTGGAACTGAACCCACAAATTTGAAATCCTAAGATGTTCAAAATGAAAGACAAAGAGTTGCATTCTGGTTCCATCTTACCAGAGAACCTTGTACTTGTTTGGTCTTCCCTCGAAGTGACTTTTGGCAAACTGAAACTTTTGCTACTTTTCTTAGAGTACATCCCTTTCTTGGCTACGTTTCGCGTTAATGTTCTCCTCCAGCCCGTCAGCGGATCTGCATGAACACATCCTGGGAGGCTTGCAGTTGCGCCAAACTCTTTCTATGTCCAGACAATGAATGAAGAGTGCTCCCCTTTTGACCCTTCAGGCTCATACGGATGCAGCCTGTGCCGAGGCTCACCGATGGTTGTATTTTTCTTCGAGTCGCAAGGTTTTCATCTTGACACCCTTTTAATGAAAATGTTAGTCCTGTTTCATCGAGTGCGTTTTGACATTTTGGTTTACCTGCTGGTTCGAGTCCCTCGTTGTGAAGAATAGGCACAGACTAAACGGTATTGTAAAGACGTGGAGCAAAACTGTAGGGGTAAGTCTTACAGACTCAACAGATGCAGAAGGACGGCTAAAGCTAACCTTCTGACCCATGTCACCCTCTTTCCTATAACTACAGGTTGCTGCCCACAGATACATGGAGGTAAAGTGTGATGCAAAGCAATACAAATGTCCATTTGTCCCCGTTAGTGCTCATTAATTCAAATAGGACTTACAGCAGCCTATGTTTGTATTCTGGCTCTGACATGAATGTTGTAGTTACGTCTGTAAATTGTGTTTGCGCTTGTTCTTTGGTGGCTGCAAAACAATTGGCCCCTTAAGGACAATAATAGAGTTTATCTTGATTTTGATCCTGAAGGTGAACAGGACATAAATATGAAAAGGTTTAAGGTGTTTGAACACCTTGCCAGGGTCTGCGAGTCCTCCAGCCAAGTAATTGTATAATTTAAAGAGCTGCTACCACGCAAAAGCTTTTCTTATGAAATATAAAAAGAAGAAGAAAAAAGTGAGAGCAACTGCGTTCCGTCTCAGCAACACGAAGGTGCTGCTTTTTTTTTTTTTTTTTTTTTTTTTTGCATTTTTTTTTCCAGAGCGGCATCCTGTGTGAATTTATGTCTAATTGAATGTGAAGCAAGGTGTTACAGTTAGTGCAAAATGATGCTGTAGTGTTTCCCCTGACAAAAGCGCGTTGCAAGGCCGAACACTTTAATTGAAATGACTTATTAAAACGGTCGAAACCGACAGAAGGCACTGTGCACGACACCAAAGTGCGTTATTAGTCGTTTCTCCCTCGTATTTTCGCCGTAACAGCCGAGCGGAGTCCTGACTACTAAATGCCAGGCGCGGGGACACGGGGGCTATTTAGTAAACATCTTTCAGTTCCACTCCAGCCATCCGGCCGAGCAGAGAGTTCGCCTCTGAGCTTCCCCCTTCAGTGTTGAGATGCAGGGAAACAGGCCATCTACAGGCCCAGGGGATGGAGGGATGAGAGAGAAGAAGAAGAAGAGGAGGAGGAGAATGGGGGAAGAGACAAAGAGGAGGGCACTGGAACACATCCACAGATTAACCCTCATGGAGGAGATGGAAAATAGAGCGGAACTGAACCAACGTGTGTGTGTGTGTGTGTGTGTGTGTGTGTGTGTGTGTGCGTGTGTGTGTGTGTGTATGTATACAGACAGACAGGGAGAGAATAAACGGTGACATTTAAGGTGTGTCTGGGCACAATAAAACAGGGATGATCATTTCGCGTCTCTGCTCTGCTGTGAACATCAACATTAAGGAAATGACAAAGCCAAACCCTTAGATTCCTTCATACTCTTCATGGCCGCATGCACCTTCCCTTCCAACTTCTACAACTTCCACACATGTAAGATGTGTTGCGTCATGTCAAACCTATCTACTGGATTTCTATACAGCTGTTCTTGAATTTGTTCCTTACCAGGTAAAGCTGACATTATGTACCTTGCAAGACTAAAGCTAAGACCAGATCTGAAACAACATGGTTGCGTTTCAATGTATGTTTGGCTGCAGAGGTAAATACCTAATTGGAGCTGACGGCATTCACTCATGCAAGGGATGGGAGTATTGAGAAAGTCATCGAAGGGTTGATTGTGCTGTGGCAGCTGAGGTTGATTTGTGGTAGTTGGGCACACACGGTGTGATCACATGAGATTTCCCAGCAGAGATCTGGTATACAAGAGCAGAGACACGCCATGTGGGATTTGCGGCGTCAAACCAGAAAAGAATCTCATACAGAGTCTGTCAGGTGCCGGTGGAAGGCAGAATCAAATTAGCCACCGCATGTACAAAGAAAGAAAATTCACACCAGGACATTTGCTCTAGAGATCAAGTGCATAATTATTGTCAGGAGTGGGATTCAAACCCACACCTCCATCAGGAAACCAGAATACTCTCCAGGAAGTAAGGGATAAAGC
>VMRN01000015.1:5428968-5479083 GCA_010277015.1 Poeciliopsis turrubarensis
AAAAGTCTCATGCTCTACCAACTGAGCTAGCCAGGCTTCAGTGGAATGCAAAATATTGTCTGATGAGAAAAGAATCTCGTAAACAGTCTGTCAGGTGCAGGTGGAAGGCAGAATCAAATTAGCCACCGCATGAACAAAGAAAGAATATTCACATCAGGAAATTTGCACCAGAGATGAAGTCCATAATTATTGTCAGGAGTGGGATTCGAACCCACGCCTCCATCAGGAGACCAGAAACCTCTACATTAAGTAAGAGTTAAAAGCCTTGAGTCTGGCGCCTTCAACCGCTCGGCCATCCTGACCTGTGTTGATGTACCATTTGAAGGTACAAAGGCCCCTGTCCATTTCTATCAATAGATGCAAAGTAAATGAACTGTGAAACGCCCAACGTGGGGCTCGAACCCACGACCCTGAGATTAAGAGTCTCATGCTCTACCGACTGAGCTAGCCGGGCTTCGCTGTCAGAGCAGAAAAGAATCTCGTAAGCAGTCCGTCAAGTGCAGACTCAATTAGACCCTGCATGTACAAAGAAAGACTTTTCAAGATTTTGATTTGCCCGTGACGATGCAAATAACCGGGGGAGACATGAATGAGGCATTAACACTTCCTTCACCAGACAAGGTCAGCTGTGTGACTGCAACCAGATGTGTTTGCGACACAGTCATCAGTTTGAAGAGACGCATCTCAGAGCTTTAGTATTGCAAGATCTTACACCTCAAGATTATGTTATACCCCTAAATGGCATTTTACATTTTTGTGAGATACCTTCATATTTTCAACTCTTTCTAGAAAGTCGCGTAGATCGATGCCTTGTTCAAAACAATGTCTAGCGCTTATTCTCTCATATGACGAATGGCTGGATGTTTTGTGGTATTGCAAAAAATGTTCATTATTTCCACATTTGAAATTTGCCTGTTGGAATATTTTCCCAGGGCTTATAAATCATTCACATGTTGTCGGTAACCCTTTCACTAAGCATAGCTGAGGAGGCTCCTGCTATGCTTGTGTAACTGAGGATGCATTCACACCAGCACTGTTTAGTCTGCTTCAAACAAACTCTTACACTATTTGCCCAGAAAATCAGACTTGGTTGAGGAGGTGAGAAAGCACAATCAAACTCTGATGTGGACCAAAAAAGTGAAATCTGCTCTGCCTCAAAGTCTCGGTTTGGTTGAAGTGAACTCTGGCACGGTTCAAATGCCAAGCAGACTGAAGCTCTAGAAGCAGGAAGTAGTATTTAGTGCAGGGCATTCTGTTTAAATCTAACCAAAAGAAACATACAAGTCTTGTGCTATTGGAAGAAATAACTCATCAGACAAAAGAGAAGTGTTAAAAGCGAAAAGTTTGGTCCTCAATCGAACCAAGTCTACCAAACTATCAGCTGTGAAAATGCCTAAAGTGTCTCTTTACGCTCCCTACATCATCTTTTACATTTTGGTTTAACATTCTTGTGGTTATCCCCTGGTACAGTGGGTTTTTCATCAAGGCTGTTGCGTCGTCCCGTATGTTTGGTCCAAAAAACGTGTGCCGGGCTCATTTTGTCTCTCTCACGTAGGATAAATCCACCAATCTCTCACATTCGACTCAAGATTAAGACCGCTTCAATATTCGGAAGCGGCTCCGCTTTTTAATATCCCAAGGAAGACGAAAATTCACCTTGTTTGTCTCTAATAGGGGGTTATGTGATTGTGCCGCCACCTTCTTCAGATGAGGTAATTTCGTTGCATAAGAGTTCAGTCATCCTCGCAGAGCCACATCGGAGCACAGCGATTGTTTACTTGCGTTTGATGTTTTTCCTTCAGCTCGTTTGCCTATCACATGTTCCCCCTGCTGCGGTGAAAGCTGCCGCGCGCGCGCGCTCGCACGGATGCGCCCTGGAGTATCAGCAGTTGTGGCAACAGAGAGCGCCGTAAAGATCCAGATACACAGTCAGATCCACAGGGGAATAGCTGTGAGTGAGTGCTGTTGGTTTGTTTGACAGGGACCTCTTACCCTTGTCTCTCACACCTCAGATAGAGACAGACAAATACACCGGGATGGCAGATAGAGGCTGATAGCAGACGGCTGAAAGGGAGAGAGCAGAGAGAGAGAGAAAACATAAAGATAGTCTGTGAGGTGCTGAAGACGGGGCCCGGGGAATGGGAGCCTTAGAATAAAGGAGCGGGAGCAAAAGAGGGGCCACAATGAAAAGGGAATTAAGTGAGGAGAAGGGTAAGAGAGAGAGAGTGAGGGTGGGCGGAGGAGAAGCGAGAGATAAGGAAGGAGAGAAAGACTGGCACTGCACCGGGTAGTGGAGGGTTTATTATTCTCTGTAGCACTCAATCAAACGCCGGCCCTCTGAACAGAGAGCAATGCTGGCGAATCATCCTGGGGGCTTTCTTTCTCTCGGTGTCTTTCTTTCTCTCTCTCGTTCCTGCTCTGGCCTCCTCGTGTTCCCCTCCTCCCTGCTCTCCGTGTCTTTTTTTTTCCTGAGGTGTATGAGTGCTATCCATCTGTCAGCCGTCACTGCCAGTGAGAGATATGCAAAGCTGTCACTTCACGTCAGCTCGGGTTTGGGAGGGTCTGGTTTTCTTTTTCTTTTTTTTTTTTTTGCAGCTGCCGCTCTGCACATACTTTCCCTACGGCAGCAGCGCTGGTGTGCTGCTATCAAAGCACAAATACAAACACAGGAACACACACACACACACACGCGCACACACACACACACACACACACGCTGACATTAGACCCATTCACTGTTGTAATGATGCTCGCCTTCAGTTATGAAGGGGTTTTTTTAATGTACCATTTGGCCTTACCACTGACCGAAAGTGAAAGGTTTATGTGAAAAGACTTCTACAAAAAAAAAAAAAAAAAGTAAACACGCACATCTTTCTGTTTCTGAAAGACGACGTGCCAATAGTGTCCTCTTTCAGAAGGTATGAAAACCTCAATCGAAACTACAGTGACCTTTAAAAGAACCGATAATTAAAAAATTCACTTTGAAGTAGAGCTGCGCTTAACTGAGTAGTCCCGTTTCTGGGAAGATCTTTTTAATTTAGGTCTAGAATATCATTATTTCGAAGCTTAGAGCCGAGAAGAAAGAGCATGTCTGTCTTGTAATTCAACGGGTCGAGGGCGGACCGAGTCGTTCCCGGCTTTTCGCCCAATCGCGCCCAGTCAGGACAACAGCGCTCCTATTCCCAACTCATCACAATTTGATGAGTTTATTTTAGCATGCCGAAGACTGGATTCTTTTTTCTTTTTTTTTTTTTCTATCTGACAAGTTCTGAAACAAAGCAGAGCTTCATTTTTTTTTGTTTGTTTGTTTCTTTGGGGGGGGGTTTGCCTGTTGCCGATTTAACCTCAAACAGTATCCAAATGGAGAGTCTGGAGACTTTGTTTCAGGAGAACAATGCTCATTTTATTAAAAGGTAAAACATTTGTTTGGATTATTAGACGATGATTTGGGGGATTCCCGGGGATTTTTGCGAAGCGGCGCCGTCTCCTCTGTTGTTTGAGGAGTTGCTTAACTTCTGCCCTGGATTTACGACGTAGATTGATCTGCTCAGGCTCAAACGCGCTTAAGTCTAGCAAATGGGAGAACTTTTCACGTGTTCTTTGTGTCAGGCCACAGTTGTTTGAACAACAGCAGAGAGAAGCTTATTGCTCAAAGCAGCTGATCGAGGAGCAGTTCGGATTTTCTCAAATATTTTCAGGATCAGGATCAAAGGTGATCTCGGGGCCCGATTATTTAGAAACGGTCAAACGTGACGGGGTCCTCGTCTCTGTTGATGAAAGGTTGCTCCGACTCGCTGTGTTCAGGTTCCTGCTACGAAAACAGTTTCCGACACGCCGATGTCCGTGCTCTAAATCACGGCGGTCAGGAACGACTCCGCTGCGCCCGTAAACGCAGTTTTGACCTTCGGCAATGGACGCGGTCCTCAACAACTTCAAAGTTGCGCAACCTCATTCTTGTCTTTTAAATATGACCGAAGCTGCCCGTCGTCTGCGTGAGCCCGCCAATGACGAGTCAGCACGGTCGGTAAACGTCTTGACTGGGACGGTCTGTGACGAATTCGAGAGTGTTTATTACCGTGTTTCCTTTGAAGAAGTGAAGCAGCCGTGCGCTTGAACAGAGCATGTGCAACTTGTGCTATTTTTTTTCCCCCCTCCACGTTACACGTGACTTACGTATGTGCATGAACGGTGTTAGTTACGGTAAAACAACAAGACTGTGGTGCCAAACTCGAAGGATGCTGAAAAGGAGGGGTGGAGTTGTGCTGGATGTGTGTTTCTGTGTGTATAGAAGGAGCAATTACAGAAATTAATTGTAGACCTCTGCTGACAAGACTCAGGAAGAAGACGTGAAGGGTTACGCATGTGCGCTCTATGACAACAAGAGAAAAGGGGATGAGTGTGGCTTCCTTCCATTTGTGTATGTTGACAAGATTGCCGGGTTTTTGTGCCTATTGTGCCACTCCTGCCATTCCAGCGCCAATTGTGTTGGGGTTTTGGGGGGCTCGTTATTAGAGGGTGACAGTTTCTGGGCGGAAACAAACACGACTCCGACGATTAACACCGTGTCACTGTGTCAGCTCATACTGTAATCCTGATATTCTGTCTATCGCACATGTGTGCACAAAGAAGGAGGGAAAGGGGAGGTGAGAAAAAGGGGGCAGCGAGAACATCACACGGATGCGGAGGGAGAAGAGAGGAGGCACAGCCGAGAGATCCCGTGAGAGACGGATAAAGCCGTGTCGTTCATCGAGGACGCGGCGAGACGCGGCGCCGCGCCGCAGCGCGAGGTTAGCACTCCTCCCCGACCTCGGGGGTTGCTCCGCGGGGAAGAGCGAGGCCTACTGGGGGATCTGTTTCGCCGATCAGACGTGCCAACGCTCCTGCCAGGCTAAGGAACCCGACTGGCGCCATACAATAGGAGGACAGGGCATGACAGACCGGTGTGAATAAAGGGATCCTGCTGAGTGGAATAGTATTATGTGGCTAAAAAATAAAAAAGTAAAAAAAAAAAAAAAAAACGAATAAAAGGTCAAAGCAGTATAACACAGAAAGGATCTTAAATTACAGCAGAAAACCTGGGAGAATATGCTGTCACGAGTTAATACAGATAAGCAAAGAAACACATGCAGCTCACAGCGCGTTGTAGCATCGTATTGGTTTGTGGGAGAACACCCCTAACTACAGTAGAGAGTATGACATGTAGCCCGAGGCTAAAACCTTACACTTGTCTTCACAACATTTAAAGGAAGAATCGCTACCCTTTTTCTCCGCAACATGTTTTGACAGCTTTAGTTCCTCTCCTGCAAAATGAAGAGTTTACATGGAAAACGCATGTTAAGACAGAGAAAAAAAAAACAAAAAACATTTCAAACTTATAAAAACCGGCGTATTTGAGAGCACAAGCTGCCTGCAGCAGTCGCAGCGCACAGACGACGAGCTGCTAAGGATATCTGCATGTTAAGCACACACACATAAACAGCTGCATTTCTTAAGCGCTAGGTTGAGTCTCGTTGGAACAGGAGTGCACTAGAGGTTTTGGCTCAAAGAATCTGACCCATCATACACAGTTTGAAAAGAGACTTTTTCACAGGCCACCATTTTGAACTAAAGGACCGAAGCATCACTGAATCCCTTCTTTTGGACGAGGCAACGAATGGTTAAAAGATGCTTGATGGTCATGTTATATTTGTGCATGTTTTTAATGAGTGCATGTTATAATGCACCCAATCATAAGTGTTATGATTGGGAAAGTTTTGTTTCTGTTAACTTGATCATTTTTGACACTGAAAACGTATTCAAATTTTGCGTAATCGTGGTTATGGGTGAAACATAAATCTGATGAGTCAGAAATAATGTTGGCTTACATTTGGATTTGTAACTTTGATCCAGAAAAACGCAGCAACTTCTGGTGACTTGCTCCGTCGTCGCACCGTCAGACTGACTTTAAGCAATCTTGTGAGAACCATGTGAGACAATTTTACTCTCTGTCTGTATTGTTTTGCCTCATCTGGCAAATTTATTTGGGCAAGAGAGAAGATCTATTTTAGATTTGGTAAAGAACAGCTCGTTGTGTTCCCTTTCACCACATGAACCATGAGCATAAGAGACTGCTGCAGGATGAAAGACGCTTCAAACAGCTGCCAACTCTTCCACCAGGGGAAATCAGAAAGCAATTGTCAGTCAATCAAAGAACTTTCTTTTAAAACTTGTGTGGAATCGTTTCATTTGATACTAAATTGGATTCAGCCAAACAAGACGGAGTTCTTCCAGCACGCAATATTCAACCGTGCTCAACATTAGGGAGAGTTTGTGGCAGAAAGCTGTACCGCAGTCTGCCGGTTTAGCTTTGGCTTTTGGGGTACTGAGGGCAGCAGAGGTTATTCCGCCGTGTCACAAAGTACTAATCCACTGCTGCGAGATTCATCTGACGAACGATATTATGAACTTCAGGTCCTAAGCTGCGATTGTCCGGTAGAATCGGTTCCACCAGGGACCAGATTCGCAACATTTGCTACGTTTTCAGCGAGCTGTCGCGGTTCGTTTTCCCACTGCACTCTTATCGAACGGAGCGGGTCCGCTCCTCGCCTGTGGTGGCGCTGCACCAAGAACCGCTGATGGAAACGACTTCAAAACATCGAGAGAAGACATTGAGCAAAAAAAAAAAAAACCTTCCTCCTTCACAACATGTAAACAAAAATACAACAGTGTTTTTGAGATTTTAGTGGCTGTAGGATTTCTATTTTGACCTAAAAAGGCCATTTCTCCCACTACCGTGTTTGGTTTTGGTCGTACTTACCCAGAATGCCCTGGGTTATGTCAACCCCCTGCTTTTGGAGTGGTCTCTGCTCCGTTCGGCATTAATATATGCATTTGCACAGCGCCGGAGTTCACTTCCAACTGAAGCAAAACCTGGATTTGTAGATTTCTAGAGTTTGCTTTTATGGTTCGATTGCACATTCACACTTTTCTTAAACAAACCGAACTTTCTGGTGAACTAGATGATGAAAAGAAGCTAGTTTGACTGAATTGGACTAACCAGGGTTGGTGCAAATGTTTCCCTGAATGCACAAGTATGACCTTGTTGCTCAACCATCAGTGGACCTTGGGACATTTCTTTTTCTTAACGACAAAGTTGAAAGTGGTCCCACCATAAACATTTGTATTTGGGTGAACTTGAGAAAGCACAAACATTGAATAGGATGGAGTCAGTTTAATAGTCAGGTACTACTTGATCTATAAAAAAAAATTATAAAATAAAAAATACATAACCTTTTTGATATGATGTATTTGAAAAGCAGTTGAGGTTTGGACTTAGTCGCCCTGCAAAGAACAGGTGAAGTGAGGCCATTTTTTTTTTTTTATCCATGGGGAGCTTTTTTATTTATTTATTTATTTACTTTTCTTTTTTTTTTTTTTTTTTTTTAAATCAGATTAAAACTCAGCAGCACTCCACCCGCAACTCCAACGCCACTGCGGGCAGATTGGCTTCACCTTCACACTCTCGATCAGCTCCTCTGTCGCCGAGGTTCCGCATTAACGCACTCGCGCGCGCGCGCGCACGCTCTCGCGATACAAAATAGACGGCAGGGAACTTGTAGACGGGTGTGTGGATAAACACTAAAAACACACACACACACACTCCATCTATCCCCCTCCTCCAGCAACCTCTCAAACACATTACTGGCAGCGGTTCAGTGACGGCTGCGTGACTTGCCAGTACTGCGGATCTGCTCCTGGAGCGAGCGCTTCCCCATCAGCGCTGGCTTGATTACCCTGATGTATGCACACCCAGACACTTGACAATCTCTCAGCATTTACATATGCAGCCTCAGCACTCCACGCTCCTTCTGACGCGCGCGTGCGAGAGTGGGAGGAGGAGGTGGTTGGTGGGTGGGTGGCGGGGGGGTTGTGGGGGAGAGGTGTTTGCTTGCGAGTTTTTTTTTTTTTAATTTTTTTTGCGGTGCGCGGCGCGCTTAGTGTTTTCGAGAAGACGACGACGACCAGGAGGGGAGGAAGGAGGGGAGAAACGGCAGGCCTCGCTCGCTAGCTAAACGTAAAACAAACAAACTTTAATCCGACGCCGAGAAGCAGCTCTTCAAAGCCGAGACGGAAGTAAAGAAAAGGAGCGCGCGCGCGACAGAGAGAGAGAGAGAGAGAGAGAGAGAGAGAGAGAGAGAGAGAGAGAGAGAGAGAGAGAGAGAGAGAGAGAGAGGGGGGGGGGGGGGGGGGGGGGGGGACGACGCCCCACCTGAGGGCGCGCGATGCTAGTAAACACACAAACAGAGCGTTTACCAGCCGGCCCATTACTCACTCTCATGTCAAACTCCTAGCTAACTAAGGCGCACACTTCTGGGGATAGAATCCCTCACAAAAGCGCTCGCTTTGACTGATGTTTTCTTGTTTTCTTTTCGAATGAAAAATCATCACACAAACAATGCCACGTCTCCCCCCTACCCCCCCCAAAAAAACAAAAAAACCAGAATCAAAAGAAAGGTTTGGGGGGTTTTGGGAGTTTTGGGGGGCTCCTGCCTCTTGCTCTGTCTTTCTTTCCATCTCTTGTCAGCGTGAAGGGAAGTGTGGATGAGAGGCAGGAGCGGAGGGAGAGAATCAGAGAGACGAGGTCTGGGGAGTTTGCACTGTGTCGATCCTTTTTGGCTGACGCTTCACAGGGCTCGGCTGATCATCATTAAAACGCGCGCAACTTGACATGTTTATTTAATGGCTGCTCCCGGCGAAGACGGCAAGCTGCTGCTATCTCTCACCGTCACATGTTGATCTACCACTGTGCCATGTGGTACTCCGAGAGGGTATGTCGGGGCGTGTGTGTGTGTGTGTGTGTTTGCGTGTGTGTGTTTGCGTGTGTGTGTGTGTGTGTGTGTGTTGGCATTATACTTTATGTGCCTTTACTTTCCTGGCTGCGTGGAAAGCTTTCAAGTTTTCCTATCACGTTATCAATCTGGTTCTCTTTTCTGAACGGGCGGGCGGGCAAGCCCCTGAGTGTTTGAAATATGCGGTCTGGAATGGTTTGTTGTTTATAACACTGCAATATTAATATTTACAGACGCTGAACATACAATCCAGGTTTGCGGACTTTGGAAAACCTCTCAGCCCAAACAGTCCGTGCCTTTTGCTAACACGCCAAGGCGGCAACTCCACACCCGAGCGCCCTTTGTGTCTGCAGCCTCGATAAATACTTCTGGTAGCTTTCGATTATCCAAAGGCGATCGATCCAGGATCTATGACCTGAGATGAATTTGTTTAAGAAATCATTTATGCTCCGCAGTTGAGACGCCACTGACTTCTCGCCCCCGTTTGCAGTCGGGTTACGTTGAACAAACATGCTCAACGAAGACCAACAAGCAAAATAAACATGGAGTTGGGGAAGCCAATGTGGCTTCAAAAAGGGGAAGAAATTTCAGATGGAATTTGGTCTTGGTTAGAGCGGCATCCTGAATTTGACAAAATGGACGTCAAGCAACGAGAAGGTGACAGCAAATGTTTTTTTTTTTACTGTTACTTAGCAACACTGACAAAGTGACAGAGATGTTCACAAGTCAGTTTTTCCATATCCAGGTCACCACTCCAGCCTTTGGGGTGCAAGTCAGAGTCAAGCCTCTAATGACTGAAATAAACATTATTTCATCAGATTTATCTAACTTGTCCTGTTTGTCTTATGGCCTAAGTCACCACATCAGCATCGTCGACCATCTTTTCATCTTTTGATAGTTACTTTACTATCCAAAAACAGTTAAAGGTCCACCTATAACATCTTGAAAATCAATCAAACGTAATATTTAATCATTTTAAGAAGTACCCTTTGCGTTGTTGCAGCTAGCTTAGGAGAGGGAGGTTGCGTTTGTTTCCTAATTAATCCTAATTAATCCAAAGACATTACAGTTGGAGAGACATTAATTTGAAGTTACAACTAACATGAAATTCAAAGTCAAAAACTTGTGCAGCAGTTGCAGCTTGCAGCTCACATATCAGCTTTCTTCTCACGCCATTACATGAAATAAAAACTGTGAAGACTCCAGTCTCAGACCAGGAGTTCAAGTCGAGCGAAAGTTTCAAGCTTTTAGGGGATAAATGTGTCGAGTCTGAGGTGTTTGGTTCTAGCAACTTCAGTCAGGTTCTCAAGCTCGAGCCGAACGTTTCAGCCAAGCGATATTTTCTCTTTGCTTATGACAAGAATGTACGTTTTATATTGGAATATTCAGGAGACGTCTTCTTCTACTCCCTTTAACAAATAGAAGGTTATTTCAGCACCCGGCGACTTTATGGTTTCATTTATTTTACCCAGGATAAATATATATATTTTCTACTTTGCAACATTTTGAAGCACAGTCTGTGACACTGACCAGTCGTAGAAATTGCTGCGCTCGTATTTCACACATAGATTTGATGTTCGTTTATTTTTATAATTTTCTTTGTGCTTTTAATGACAAATTCCAAAAGTAATGCCAAACATTTTTGCAAAATCTACCTTTTTGTTGTTGTTGTATATTTTGTACCTGAATCAGAGGTGATTTCCATGGAGCTACATCCTTTCATTCTTCCATCAATCAACTTTCCAAACTCCATTTGTTCTTCAGGGCTGTGAGGTCTGGAGTCTATCCCAGCTGCCATCAGCCTTTTTTACTTCTGTATCACCAACATTGTCATGTTTCTTGGCACTCTGGCCTTTTTGAAGAAATGATCCACAGTTTGCTCTAAAGGATGTGAAACAACACACCTGTGATCGCCACAGTCAGTCGACACATTTCCCACAATAAATATACATCAGGTTTGTACCTTTGTTCATTTTCTTTTTCTTGCTGTAATGGTGCCCTGGGCGGGCCCGTCTTTCTGACTTCCAACAAAATTCTAAGAAGGTCGTAATGCCAAATAAACACCGAAAATCTCTGTGTAGTACAGATTAATCCAGTACAGGTTTGTAAGCATTTAGGATTTTGAACAAGAGCTTATGAAAAGCAGTCAGGACTTGTTAAAAACAACAAAATAGCCCTTTGTGGAACTGTAGTGAAATGCTGCAACGCCGATGCTTTCTTTGGAAAGCTGCAACGTGAAATTATACTTTCGGAACTTGTTTCCACTGTAAACCCATTGATGGGATGTGCAAAATAAGCAATAGGAAACTTTTCTCAGACAAAACCACAAAAAAAAGTCAACTGCTTGGACCAATCACAATCCTGTGTTGCCCTAAGGGGTGACCAGTGTAACCCATGTCAATAACTACTCATGTTTTTATTTCTGTTGTAGTTTCACAAAGTGCACAATGTTTTAAAAAAAAAAAAACAACTTATCCAACACATTAGTTTTCCTAAGTGGGAAAGTTTACCAGGAATTCACCACATTATCTGCACAATACAAAACCCAAAACCTCCACCTGAAACCCAAACGCCGCACATCGTCACAAACGCTACAGCGGTGGTCATTCGTGGTGGTGATGTGGGTGCTCTTTGGAAACACAAAGCCCCGGGCAACTTCCTGTCACTAATTTGACCATGAAGTCCTGAAGCATTGCGAGCTAAATGTGGGGCCATCTCGTTTGACTGCAGCTTTTCCTGAATCTGGGTCACGGAAGCAGTGAGAAGAGGTGATCAAAATTCCTTCACAGCAATAGTAGAGATGCAAAAAGCGACGCTAAAAAGAACTTAATTTGGGTCTTCAAGGAACTGAAGTGACTGTGTGCAAGTTTTGTACGTACAAAACAGCTCCACCATCTGGACTTCATCGCTTTTTAAAGACGGCAGGCTGGAATCTGTAGCATTATGCAGTTGCAGTTAGACCTTAAAAAATGTTTAAAACCAAGAAAGGAAAGAAGTTTATAATGGCCTGTTAAAGAAGCCTAGAACTGAATGGGACTGAGCCTATCTGCTTTGCAAAGACACCCAATGTGTCTGCTGGCGGTTTCAGCTTGAAGTTGGATGTAAACACTGTTAGAAGATTAATATCGCTTTTGATCTGTACTTTTTTAATATACAAATTCATTCGATTTGCTTTTGTACATAAGTAATGAACTCAGTTCTGGTGACTCCATGTCTCAAGATCCTGAATACCTTGAGGTGCTTTGAAAAGTCGATGGAGTTGAACTGCTCAAATGATGAAACGCCGCTCTTAAAAGTCTTTGCTATTACTCATCCTCTAAACAGAAGGTTGCTAAAGACGGACTTAAACAACTTGAAAGCTACTTTGCTTGTAAAGAAGTAAATGGTTGAAGTATTGCCTCTATCTGTTTGGCATGGATGGGTATGTTATATTTTCCACAATGAAAACAGGGACGTACATTTTTCAGATTGCACATTCAGAGATAAGTAAGGCAGCTGCATTTCCCTACGATATCTGATCGAACATTGATGGGCGAATGTTTGGATTATACCAGTTCATATTGACTCCGTCTTTATGGTGCTCTGCAACGCACAAAAGAACAAAGCTGCACATTTTGGCCTTAGCATTCAATGTGTGCATATCACATTAAAACAGGGCACTCTGTAACAGGCCAAACATGAGCTAAAACGCACGTGTATTCATCGGGGGATTTCCTGCGGAATTAGAAACCGGCTACAATGAATGAACGCTCGTAACCACTCGTCAGGTATGTCATCACTAAACATGGTTTAACCTATTTGCTCCAGTGGAACAAAAAGTAAAGAGTGCAAATGCTAATGCAGGGCAAAGTACGGCTGCTGGGTGAAGCAACAGAGACAAAGGAGGAGTGAAAGAGGAGCGGATCAGAAGTGCAGAACAGAGCACGAGTGAGTGAGAGACTGCAGGGTGGATTAAGGCGACAGACTTCCTTTTTTGTTTGTTTGCGTGTGTAAATGCAGTTTTGATGAAATATTAACGGCGCCTTCCAAAATGCCTTGTAAAGGATCCTCTGCATTTGACTCCTCCATCTGCAGCACCTCAGGTAGGCATTTAGTATGCTGTCATCAGGGAACCGGCAGCCCCCCTCCATGTGCTGAGCTGTCAGCGCAAATCCCGCTCGCAGCCCCCACACCCCACCTTCCACCGCTGCCCGCCCCCTTTTCCACCACCCTGTGACACACCTATACCACCACAGGCGGAGCGCTCGCGGCCCCACCCCGCCTGACGAGCGCCAGCGAACTCTCGCTCTGCACAACTTTCTCCGCAACATTCTATGCACTTCGGCGATAACCGGCATGAACGAAAACACAGAACGGGCCGGTGAGGGACGGGATTCATTTTGACATTTACTTCTCATCATCCTCCCCCCCCCCCCCCCCCCGCCCCCCCGACGGAAATCTCCCTTTCTTCTTGCAAAATAAACGGCGACGTGCTTTCTTCTGAGGAGGATCGGGTCGCCGAGGTGCTTGTTGATATTGATTGGACTTCAGGGCGCCGCGTGATTGGCAGCTGCCAAGGAGCCGGGGGGCCCGGGTGGGCTCTCATCCCATCGGTTCCTCCACCTAACCATCGGCTTAAGAGCTGCTACCAGATACACCAGCAGTCCCTCACTTCCCTTCGCTCCTGCTAATTCTCTGTGACTGATGGAGGCTAAACTATCGGACTTACTAACAATCAAGAGTCTTGCCTGTGGTTTGGCAACGAGAACCCGGTGCCGTGGGGACGGGGACTGACTTGGGAGAATATTGCGGATTCGGATTTTCATCTGCGACGACGGATCACAATCACAAAGTTCTCTGGTTGTAATTACAAAGGTGATGCATTCCACGGTGTCATCGCGACGCCCCCCCCCCTCCCCCCCCCCCCCCCCCCCCCTCCACCCCACCCCCAAGGCTTTCGTGTCACAGGGAACGGCTAATTATAGTTGTTGTGTTTGGGGAGGGGTGGCTGAGCACGCCGGGCCTCATAATAGACTTCATTTATAACGTGGACATCCACATCTCAATCTTGTGACTTGAAGCTGAGGGGCAAGAGCGAGGAATGCTCACAGTTCGCGCAGCACCTTGCGGAGGCATGCATCCCTTTTGAACTTCTCCTCATTCTGTCCTGTGATAACCCAAAACTTCGATTCGCTTTAGGCGACACATCAATATGAAGTCAGACATGCGTCCAGTGCGGTTGTGTTGTTTGTAAAACTCCTTCAAGCTGCTATTACATCTATTTCTGTTGTGCAGTTTTGTTTGATAAAAAGCTCAAGTGCTGTCAAACTGGAAGTCTCAACAAACGTCTAGGCTTTTGATAGGCCCTTCAAACACATCAATATGCTTTAATCTAGTCAATTCTAACATCATTCTGGCTGTTCTTTGGTGTCATTCTGCTGCCGAAAGGCAAAACTCTCCATACCAGCTTCCCCAGACCTACCTGTTCTAACAAAATCCCACAATGTGATGCACAATGTGACCACCACGTTCGGTGAGTTCAGAGTGATATATAGTTAGTGTTTTTGGCTAATCTTTGCCAAAGATTGTTTTTTTCTTGCAGGTTTTGCTTTAATGGGACCTCCAATGGTTTTCTTCTTGCCGTGAACGTTTCCTCATTCCGGCGGCTTTTCAAAGCCTCCCTGCGTTCAGTGGTTCTTTGAGTGGATACAAGTACACTTTTCAGTCTTCAGAGGTCAAAAACAAAAATGAACAAAATCATAAATCCTTCACAAAAACGACTCTTGCCGGTCAAAACGCAAAATCTCAGTGACACGCGTCAAAGTGTTTTGGGCACGCTGTGATAGAAAGTTTGCTTGTTGCACAGCGGAGTTGATCCTTCTCTCTTCAGCATGCACAGCCGAGGCGCTTGCTATTGCAACTTATGTGCTTCCAAGAAAGATCCTTGACGTATTTCCCTGCCCTCGGGCCTCATTTGAACATGACGTTAAAAAAATACATAAAAACAAGGGGTGGGAGGGGCGGGAAGAGACGGTGACTGTTGCCCGAGGAGGTATGGTTGTCATAAAAGAGCCGGGTTGGGATTTGTTGGTGTCACTCAATAAATCAGTAGGAGTTTAATTACCAGCTTGGTGTGGAGGAGCAGTGACAAGCACTGTGTGTGTGTGTGTGTGTGTGTGTGTGTGTGTGTGTGTGTGTGTGCGTGTGACTGCAGGTGGAGACGCTGTGACAGGCACTAGCTCTGTGAGTTAGCATTCCTCCTGGGCCAGACTCTACCAAAAGCCTGACAGGGCAGAGCCGCAAAACTCACACACGCATCGAGGGCCATACCACTCGGTGCACGAGGGAGGGATGTGCTGTAGGTGAAGCGAAACCAAAGGTGGGTGTGGGATCTGTTTGGAGAGTCTCTCCCACGCTAATCCCCTCCATTTACGCCCCGCCACTTCCCGCGTTCATGAACTGAGCGGCGAAGGAACGTGGAGGCTAATCTCTGGACCCGGAGACCGGCGCAGCACGCCGACTCCGACCGGCACCCTCCACAATAACGCCGCGCCCGGAGGTAAAAAATAATAATAATAATAATAATTAAAAAAAAGATAGTGGGTGGGATCTTTGGACAGTAAAAGCAAACAGAAATCGAAAAATGAGAGAAACGCACCAGAAACCGGAGAGATTCTTACTGTTTTTTTGTTAAGAGACAATTAAAGCGCGGCTTCACGCAGAGATGCTGCGTTTCTTGTGGGTATGATTTCTATTACTTTGTCTGTGTGAGCAAACTGCGTTGTTATTCCCACCCCCCTCCCCACCTGTCTTGTGCAAAACTTCTTCCCATCACGCCTCGAGTCAAACAGACATTCAGGAAAAGACGGGGAAGAAGAAGAAAAAGAAGAAGAAGAAAAAATAATCAGCAGAAAGTGGTGGGTAGAATGAAAAGGGTGGGAGAGAAGCAAACACAGGTTTGACAGAGGCAGGAGAGGTGACAATAAGCAGCGTGTCGCGTGTGCGTGTGCGTGTGTGTGTGTGTGTGTGTGTTTTTTTTTTTCTCCTCCAATTTTGTGCCGGGTAACATCCAACAATTTGAAGGTTCAATAGGCAAGATTACAGTTCTGCTCGAGATGAGTTAAAAATACAGGGTGACTTGTAACCCTGTCTGCAGTGAGTGAATGACACACACACACACACACACACACGCACACACACACTCTCCAGAGGACTAAAGGCATCAGCGACGTGCTCCGTGTCCGCCGTTATTGGCTGTTTTTGTAGCCGTTAGCGCGGATGAAAAGAGTCAGCATTACAGCTGTCAATTCAGATGGAGATCAGGTGGCTGGGAACGAATCAGGAGGCAGCAGATAGAGGCTCCGGTTTGTCATGCATGCTGGATGTTAATGCGTGCATGAATGCACGCCTGCGAAGGCATTTTTTTTTTTTTTTTTTTTTTTAGGGGGAAAAAAAAAAAATAAAAAATCCAAATCCTTATTTTCCAAGCCAGGAAAGGATTGTGCTGTCACTCAATGATATACTGATCATTGTTTTGTTTTGTTTTTTTCTTCTTCTTCTTTTTTTTTTTTTTTTCTCCCCTATTTGTTCTGACTCTTTCAGGCTGGAAAACAATGGCAGCCGGGAGATGAGATATTTGTCTGATCACTCGACACTAAAAAAAGTACACCCAGTTTCTCCGGCTAACGAATATCTGCCAATATTCTAGTGTTTTTCAGGCGTTTCATGTGTTATTTTTTTTTTTTCCCTTCTTCCTCTTGTTCTTCTGCTTCCTCAATTGATACAATACAAAAGCGTATTCAGCCCCATAGAAGGAGAGAGAAAGAGAGAGAGAGAGAAATTTCCCAAAGAGAGTAATTAATTTCCTGGCACCTCAGTATGAGAACTTGTAAGGCAAATGGAACAATAAGCCTATAAAAAAAAAAACACTCCACTGTACTGTGGAGTACAGTGCTAACAGACAGATGCCAATCTCCGCCCCGCTCCCGCCATGTTCGACATGTGTGCTTGTTGGCTGCGAGACATTAGCATTTGTTTTACCCCCACCCCTCCTCATTCCCATGTGCTAGAGCCTCAGGCGCAACAGTCAAAGAGACACCACCACCTCCCAGTATCTCATCTCATCTCCCAGTATGCGCGGGTGTGAATGTGAGGCGGCGAGTTGCGCTTCTCTCTCTCTCTCTCTCTCTCTCTCTCTCTCTCTCTCTCTCTCTCTCTCTCTCTCTCTCTCTCTCTCTCTCTCTCTATCTATCGCTGCTGGTTCGCATAAAAACACACACTGTGGCTTTTTGATAGTTGCTCTGCGGTTTGCGGGTTTGTGTTTTTTTTTGTTTTTTTTTTCCTTCCTCCTCCTTTTTGCCCGATTTGCATGGGAATATTTTAAAAGATTGGCTCTACATGCTGGGTTTCTTCGTCTTCTTCGTCTTCTTCTTCTTCTTCTGGCTCTTCTAGTAGATTTCAGGGCTTATATAGAGACCTCACGTGTAGGCACTTGAGCCCGGGCATGTCCACACCGTGGCACGTGCTATTGCGCCCCCTAGCTCCCAGCTTGAGATCCAGCCACTATGTTGTTGTTTCTTCTTCTTCTTCTACTTCTTCTCTCTCTCTCTTTCACTCTCTGCTGCTCCTCTCTTGCCCTACATATCAGTCCCGCGGAGAATAGACCAGTCTAACACCCGGCTTCACAGAGACGCTGTTTTGTCATGTTTTATATCATTCTACTAATGGCAAAAAAAAAAAAAAAAAAACCCGGTCCTCTGACTAAAGACTGTGGCATCCCTGAAGATCTGTGCTAACAAACGCTCAGCAACGACTGGAGAAAAGCAGAAAACAAATTGACGACTTGCCTTAACTGAGCTCTCTGTTCTAAAACAGCATAAAGCTTCTGTTTTCTAAACAGTCTGAGTTTTGTAATAAAGGAGAGAGAAGGAGAGGGGAAGGAGGGCGGGGGGAGGAAAAAATAAAGCAACAGACAGACAAAAGAAAATATATGGAAAGGGGAGAGAGGAAGAAGAAAGAGAGAGATCCAACAGATGGTAGATTTGGCGAGGCCTCCGCCGTGCAGTTTGTGTAAAAGCCTGTCTGGAAAGAGCGCAGACCCCGAAGCATCGCTCACATATTGAGGAGTCACAATCATTGAAAGAATGCGTGGTGAGATGCCCCAAAACGCCGGTCATTACGAAAACAGAGCTGCTCCACTTCAATCAGCCAAAAATGGAAAAAAAAAATAAATAAATAAAACTGAGTGGGGAACGTCTGTGTTTCTCAGAGGGAAATTATCAGACAAAACTCTGAATCCCGTCAAAAACGTGGAGGAGAGCAGGGGGGGATTTATTAGACGGATAAAAATTTGTGGGCGATGTTGGAATAAAATCCAGGTTTCTGTTCTGTCAACTGTGAGTCGAGGTTCGCAGGTGATATTACACTTAACTTCCAATAGTTAATTGCCCAATGTGTCAATAAAATGCTGCTTGCTGCATTGCAATCCACACAGGACTATCTTTATATATATATATATATATATATATATATATATATAAGTAATGTGTGTGTATAAAATCTGATAGATGGATTCAGATTTACTTATAGTACATACATTAAAATTCGATACTGTTATTGAATCGTGAAGTCTCTATGGGGTGCAAATATTTTATACAAATACATATTTTTACCTGTCAAAAATAAATCACTGACTTTCTAGTGTTTTTGTTTCTTTTTATGCTAGTGCTAGATTGTATACCAACAAAAGTTTGTAATATGAGGGAGAGTGCTTTAAAGCTTCACGTTCTGTGTTGATGTTTGTAGCTCTTGTTCTGAAGGAAGGAAGGAAGGAAGGAAGGAAGGAAGGAAGGAAGGAAGGAAAGAAGGAAGGAAGGAAGGAAGGCAGAGATGGGTAATGCATATCGCTCGCTAGCAATGCTAAATCACAACAACACGAACAAACCCAGGGAGAAAATCACATTTGAGGCAAACTTCGCGAGTTCTCGAAAGAAAAGATTGTCAGGTTGTCAGGGTGACAGACGCGATACAAGCAGTCTGCCATCGCTGCAAGAAAATGGCTAACGGTTAGCTGCTAACAACACAAAACCTGCCATCTTCTTTTTTTTTTTTTTTTTTTTTGTCTTTGCTTCAAATTGAAATCCATCATTGATCAAATGTCAACTTAATAAATCTACCATGAAAAATACACCATTTAAAACGGATCGAGATTCATGGAAACATTTATTTCATTTGCGAAAACATCCAGACAGGCCAACAGGTCAGGGTCACACAAAAAGAGCCGATACAAGCGAGCTGGACCGGAACATCTGATCACAAGATATTCAACACAAAATTACACGATAGCTTGTGAAAACAACAAAAAGAGCTTGTCAATTTCCAGCATAGCTATGTCATCTCACCGTGACACCGTTTTCAATCAGTCAAGGTTAAGTCTTCCTTTAAAGGAACTCGGTTTTTCGGCTGTTTTGCTGTTTTCTGGAAGTGTTTTTGTCTTTCCCCCTCCGGATTTGAGGTGCATCTTTGAAACTATTTAGCAATCGGACTAAAATTTCTGCGCAGATGCACCAAAGCTTTCAAACGATTCAAATAATTTTTTCAGTATTTCAGACCTGAAAGCTTAGCGCGTCTGGAGCTAAATGCTTCACACTGACGCGTCCGCACGGCGAGCCCCGAAATGACCCGTTCGTGACCCACGAAGCAGCAGAGATAAGCAGCACGACGCCGCCATCGTGTCGTACGACGGGAGTTAATGGCGTTTGCCGGATTTTCTTTATTCTTAAATTTTTTTTCAAAGTAGCTCCATTCACGCCGCCGCCATATTTTCATTCCTCCTCCACTCGCTCGCTTCACATGGGCTGCAGATGCCTTAATTGTGCTCGCTCTTCAAGGCAGCCTTTTTCACTTGCTCTTGATAAGTCTTTGATATTCTGTGCTTCACTAATTGTAGTCGCTGCAGTACATCTATCTTTTTTCAATTTCCTGATAATTAGCCTCTAACTCTTTCATCTGTCTTTTCAAGTGCACTAAATCTCCTTCTCTAATGAAAGTTACACTGAACTCAACAAGGTTGACGGCTGGTAAAGAAGAGAGGAGAAAGAAGGAAAACACACTCACACACACACACACACTCCACTTCTTTTTCTCTCTGACATTTCTCTTCCTCTTCTCCCGTCTTTCTCGCCATGGGGAGACCCTGTCCTTGGGTGTGTGTGTGTGTGTGTGTGTGGGGTGGAGGGTTTCTTTTTCCTCTTTTATTAAAAAAATATTTTCGCAACGTGAAAGACGTTCCAACCAAAAAATGAACACAGGTGCCGTTTGATAAGAGCGTGCTTCAAAAACGGCTCCGGTTTAACGGACGGGAGACGTGAGGTTAGCGGAGGAGCAAACCCGGAGTGATCTGTCGAGGAAAAGATCACAAAAACTCCACAAAATCACTCAGAGCCGCCGGCGCTCCCACAGAAGGCCGCGGCCACGTCAAGCTTGAAGTGATGAACCAGACTGAAACGTGACCAAGAGGAGACGGGGGTCTGGCGACGTGTCATCAGGTACGCTTCCTTGCAAAACTGTTTGCATCCACCTCTTCATATCAGGCTTTGTCACGTTGCAAGACCTGACATAAAAAAACGGTTTGATTGGGGAAACATTGGTTTCACTGTGCTTTTAATGGAGGCCTAAAAATGCTAAAAACAAGCAAAAAAAAAAAACCGAAAGGCAATTTTCACAAATAAAACACTAATCTCAAACTTTGTTTTTCGGACTCTTTAGTCGGTGTAGGACAGCTTAGACGGTTGTTTAAATATGTAAAAAATAATAGCTATCACTGAATCACAAGTTTGAAATTCAGGCGTCAACTGCAGCCTCATTGGTTGGCCGGCCTGCCATCCCCGATACCATGCCGCCCTGGGCGGAAAGCCTTATGGAAACTCTTGTTTTAACTCTACAGTGGAATAGCTGTATATTCTCTGAATACAGAAGTTTCAAAATCCCCTAGATTTTTTGTTTTTCTCCATATTTTTAAGCCTGTGTATCGTGACAAAGTAACATGAATGCTACAGATAACAGCATTAGTTCTGTGACCGTCAATGTGGCTTCAGTGGAAATATTTTTTTTTTTCCATCCCATTCATGCCTAAGACCCATTACCTTCCATTCGACCGTGACTCCGGCCCTGTGAGTTGGCCGTCCGCATTCGACCGCGATGAAACGCGGCGCAGTTTGCGCTTGGAAGCCAGACAAAACGCCGAAAAAGTTCAAGGTGCGTGGTACAAGTTCAAGGTACTTTCGCAAGGCCCTCCCTCTTGTGCGCACTGCAGAGCCCACTTCCAATTTTCTCTCTTACACACTCAAAAATGATAAATGAATCAATAAAGCAGAGGATGTTTGACGTGTGTGGGGACTGCCGCTCTAACAGTGTAATGCGTCTCAAGTCGGGAGTTCCCGTGATGTAAATGTAAAGGTTTGCTGAGGCAACGACGGGGAAAGAGAGAGGAGCGGAGAGAAGGCGCAGGAAAAAAAAAAAAAAAAAAAACAGGCATCAAAATTGATTTTTCAATCATGCTTGCTGTTTCAAGAGGGCGTCACATGTTCTAATGACCTCATCCCTCTTGTGGTGATGTGAGTTATTTCACACCGGGCCATTTTAAAGCAAGAAGGGTGGGGCGGGGGTGAGGTGGAGGGGCCGGGAGGCGACAGGGCGGGGCGGGGGGGGTTTAGTGCTAAGTAGGGCTCAAAGCAGTGAGGAGTTGTAAAGAAGAGAGGCGGGGTGGGCTAAGGGAATGGTTAACAGGGTCATTTAGATTGGATGGGAGATCGATACCGAGAGGTAGAGAGGAGGTGCATCTCTGTCACTGTGATGTGTGGCTTCGGTGTGATTGTTCTGCAGATTACGCACAAGGAGGGAGGGGAAAACGAAAAAGGAAGTGCTGTCTGCGGATGCGCGCGTGTGCGTGTGTGTGTGTGTGTGTGTGTGTGTTTGCGTGTGTGTGCAGGGAACAATCATGTCGGCGTCCACCGGTAATTTAAAACACATTTCTTTTTTTTTCTTGTCATTTTTTTTTGATGTTCCGTCTCTGAAAAAAAAAGAAAGGCTGGGAAAAAAAAAAAAAAAAAAGATTGTGCTTTATGTGAAATTTATACTTGACACCGAGGTCCTTGCTGGTGGCTGATCTGTTCAAACGTGCAACACGTTTTGGAGTTAATTTAAAATAAAAACAAAACCTCGTGAATAAAACTTGCGAGCTCGTCTCTCGGTTTGAGCGAGAGCAGCGTGAGAGTGCTGATAATGCACAAGTGGAATCGCTTCAAGTATAATCTCTGCACGTCCTTTCATTACTGCACCAGGTCTGAGTGTTTGATGTCATGCTAATCTGCTCTCTCGTTACTCTGTCTGTGTGTGTGTGCGTGTGTGTGCGTGTGTGTGCGTGTGTGTGTGTGTCCTCGTCCTGTGCTCCGGTGCCGCCTTGAGCCTTTCCTGCAGCTTGTTGCGGGTTTTCCTATCCAACACGGAAAACCCCGGGGTGGAATTCACTCTCGCATCGTCAACAGAAAAGCAGAACAATTACTGAGACGCAACAGAAGGACCATGATGTTTCAGTCCCGAAAGTGTCGCCTGGTGGTTTTAGTGCTGTTCGAATCCAATCAATTTCTACTAGTTATCAAGGTAAATAGTTTGACTCACTTCTTCAGCACACTGGCTCTGGGTTCTGCTTCCAGTACCAAGGCCTTTCCAGGGGCAACAGGAACTATCTGGAGAAAGAAGGGCATTTTTGTGACTAGACATAGAAAAGGTGACATTGTTTTGTTTTTTTTTGTGAAATTGTGGTTTAAAGTGCACGGTGGTGCAGTTGACAACAAGAAGGTGCTGGGTTCGATTCCCGGCCCGGGATCTTTCTGCATGGTGGGTTCTCTCCGGGTTCTCCGGCTTCCTCTCACTTTGCGTGTGGGTCCACTTGTCGCTTGGCGGCCAAACGTGAAGGAAGACGTCCTCTCGGCAACAGAAACTAAATTTCACTTGACGGCGTTGCTTTGGAGATATTCTTAAAAAGGCAAAGGAATGACACGTCATGTATTTGCTAACGCAGAAAGGACCACTGAGGAAGTTCAAGTATCCTCCTGGTTCCCTTTTCGGGAGCTAACCTCACCAGTCAACATCCAGTTCAACTATTTGTAGCATTTCGTCATGCAGCCACTGGGAGGACTTCAATATAGATGGTTCGCCTCACACTAAACAAGTTAATACGATATAAAAAAATACACTCAAATATGGCTTATTATACTTTACTGCCAAAAAGTAGAGCAATTCTAGGCATGAAGAGTCTTTTTATAAAAGGCTTTAGTCACTCAATGGTCAGCCGAATGGTCGCAGTGCTGAATGACCAGAAGGAAGAAACAAATCGGTGAACTTAGCCACCACCAAATGACACAATTCAGATACACGTTCAGCAGCGGCAACAACAAGATGTCAGAAAACGACGATTGCATTTTACTCAGCTGCCTCTGCCACGAACTGCCGCCTTCAGCTGACGACGCACCAGCCGGTCCTCGCGCACCGGAGCGGGAGAGTTTCAGCGGATGGAAAGCCAGAGAAGGAAAGCGAACGAGGAAAAAAAAAAAAAAAACCTGCAACACCTAACAGGTCCCTAAAGGAACACGCTGCGCGCTTCTTTTGGCTCCGTGGAGGTCGGAGGTCAGGGTCAGCAGCGGAGCAGCTCGTGGAGACTCGGCGTGGTGATCAAAGACCTGTCTGCAGGCAGGAAGCTGCTGACACAGCTGCTTAGCTCCGACCGAAGGACATTCTCTGTAAACACACCAGGAAAAACACGACGGGGCTCGCAGAAAATAATAATTCTGCGTTAGCTGTTGCTCGGCTGCTGCGGCTCCGACTGCATTATTAAAAAAAAAAAAAAAAAAAAAAAAAAAACCCAGCGTATTTGGACGTTTGCTTGGGGTGGAGAAGGAAAACAACTAAACAAAAACAACAACCTAAGCTGTCATATTTATCAGTTTTTATACTCTTAGAAACAAACAGAAACAAGTGTGCATGTAAGAAACACCACGGGCCAATTGCAGCACTGCTTTATGAGTGGAGCGCGCGCCGACGGCTCGGAGCGTAACCAGATTTCATCCAACTTTAACAACGTTGGGTTTGTCCTCAGGTGGCGACGCGATAATCTGAACCGACTTGCCGTAATATACGTACGGCGGCAGGAGAGCACGCCGCCACGGGATCCTGTAAAAATTTTAAAATGTGTTTTACTGGATGTGTTCACGCTGTATCCTCTCCAATAACAGTCATGTGGCAAAAGGCTTAATCTCTCGGTGGGCCTTGTTTTTTTTTTTTTTCTCCCTCCCCTCCGCATGGCTCTACGAAAGTGGCTGGGCTCTTAAATCAAAATAGGAGGAGGAAGAGGAGGATTGGGAGGAGTGGAGTGGGTAACAGGAAACGCCGCTTTCATCTCTTTAAACTGTGTTTTTTTGGGGGTTTTTTTCAAGGCAGGGAGGTGATTTTGTAACATGTGAGACGGATCAGATGCCGCAGCTCCGCCTTCGCACGGTGCCATCCCACCCTGCGCGCGTTCCAAAAATTTTAGATATATATATATATAAAAAACCCCAAAAAGTGTGGGGATGAATGAAGAGGAATCACTACATGACCCTCCTCCCTCCCTCCTCTTCCCCTCTCCACTCCCTTTTCTGTCACGAATTAGCTTCCAATTCAGGTTCCTGCAGCTCATTAGTGAAACTGGATCAGAATGCTCTTTTATCACTCCCCATTGTTCTTTAGCGCACAATGGAAGCGCCGCTTCCACAGCAGGCAAGGAGTTCTGGCATTAGCTGACCGTTTATTTTCATTGTGTTGCGCCGTGTCTTTGGCTTGGCAGGCTGGCCTGTTAAGCGTGTTGCACAGGCTCAGCTCTCGCTCACCGATATAATGAGGCCGTTTTGGGGACTGAAAGTTCGGAGAGACTCTGCAGGAACTCCGGCAGAGCTGTAAATCTGATGCCATTTGCGTCTGACGCCACGCGATCAATAACGACGGTTCTGTCATCCGTTTCTCTGAAATGTGCCACTTTTAAATTGAAGAGCGACGGCATTGCAGTGCAGTAAAGGTCGATGAAGGCTTTGAGTAGAGGCGAACATCTCAGGACATTAGTCTCTGTTATTGATATGCCGATAATATCGATACCAAGTTGGTATTAGATCGATACTTAGGCTTCAGATTCTTTCTTGAAACTTTGATTTCATTTTTGTGTTGTCACTTTTTCACCTCCACCTCAAAAAGTTTTGATTTGCTCCAGGTAATTTTTTTTGCACCTTGCAGTGTTTTTCCACTGGATACTGGTTGCCATGTTTACGTTCTTAAGGCATCGACGACGTGTCATCTTTCTCTAAACGCTGTCAGAGGTTGGAACAAAAATAATTCAAAGCAAAGACCTACAGAACCTCTAAATGTTAAGACGTGTGATGTGTTGAATTTCAATAAATATCGACATCATAATTGGTATTGGCGATACTGACCCTGTTTTTACCTGGCATCGAATCGAAACCAAAATGTACAGCGTCACACTCCTTTAGCGCTCATCATGTACGTCTTCTGGGTGCCACTAAATCATAATAATAAGACTAATCTGTTAAAACGTACGTATCATTGAAATTGATGTAAATAGTGCAGGAAGGACCCAAGCCGGGATTTGAATCCAGAGTCTTCCAGCTATAATCTAGGACAGCTGACTAACCAGAGAACCGACAGCCGTGGGGCTTCGTGACACTAAACCTGAAGTAAATCCAAACTGCTTCGAATGAGCTCTAGATCCAGACGGAAATTCTTAAAAACTGCTCAAATTTGAACCGGACGCTTCAACAGAGATGTAAGAAATGCAAAAAAAGGAGCACCTGCAAGGCATTTTTATCATTCGAATCAAACCCATCAAACCGCAACACGGTTTGCGACGTTTGAAGCCTTTATTCTTGTTCGGAAAACGACAACAGCAACAAAAATCTCGTGTCAATCTCCCGTTCCCAATATTGCGTCCTGTCTCGTCTCGTGAGCTGGGTGTATCGCTCAACTCCAGCACCGAAACTGACATGTGGAAATAACACACAAGAAGCTTGTGACAGCTGTGACTGACAGATCCCTTCCCCCCACCCCCCACAAATCGCTTCGCCAGCAGAAAACCTCCCTCTGCATTTGATCGGAGCAGATAAGTCGCCGTGCTGGAACGTCAGCGGATTCCTTCAGAGCGACTCGGGGAACGCGTGATGAAATACGACAGTCCCGTTTCATGTTTGGCTTCGGGTCAAACTGCGTTAAGCACAGAGGCGCTGACAACACCTGGCTGGGAAGCCGTCCTGTTTCCCACGCTGACACGTTGAAGGAAGTCCTGGGGCGAGTCGGGAACCAGCCCGCGGGTTCGGATCCGAACGGAACCAGGAGATATCTCAAAGTGCGTCGCGAAAAAGCGACCGCAAACTCCACTGCTGAAAGTGGAGTTGTTCTGGGTGGGGTGGGGTGGGGTGGGGTGGGGTGGGGGCAAAACAAAAAAAAAAGTGAGGAAAAAAGTGAAACAGAACCACATGTGATGGATTTTGTAACTCATTTTGGAGTTACTCATCCCTTTATTTTATTTATTTTATTAAGTCAGACGACCGGAAAACGATCCAAATGTTTTTCAGAACCTTTGAACGACAAATATCAAATAGCAGTCGTTGTACAGTATGCCATGTTTCCCCACCTCCACCCTTTCAGTTTTGAGCTAATTTAGATTTTTTTTTTCTTTTCTTTTTTCTCAAGGGCGGTAAAACTAGCTGCCTCTTCAAACTCTTGGAGTATGTAATTTGGTGTAAAACAGTAGCACTTTAGGCGTTCTCCACCAGTGAAATTAAATGGGACCCTGCGGGGTTGTGTTGTAGGGTATTAAGTAATGTTTATTGATGTTTATTCTCCAAGGGGACCGGCGTGGCAAAAAAAAAAAAAAAAAAAAAAAAAAATCACTCTTCAGCTTTGATTAATTTCCCGCCTTGCTCCATGTAAAGGATGGAGCTCAGGCAAAAATCGCTCCTTAGCCTGAGACTTAACTCAGACTGAGAGCTGAGCGTCTCTCCGTCCTTAAAAACCTCCTTGCTTTTTTTTCTTTTTGTGAAACATGATCACCGGCTTGCAGCAAAATCCGTCAGCCATGATGTTTAACGTCTGCGTTCTCTTTTTCCTTCCGCTCAGCCACAGCAAACTTCATTGCACGTTGCTTCAATGCAACATACGAACACAACGTGGCGCGTAACAGTGAAGAGGAAAGGAAATGATACGCTGTTTTCAAGTTGTTTTTCATATTTGGAAAAAATCGGATTAAAATCTAATTAAAGAAGTAGCCAGCAGCCCTCCTGGTAGCTCTGGGTGAGCTGCACGGTTCCGCAACTCGACTCCAATGGGAGAATCTGTCGACAGGGCATGTATTAGTTGTGACAACAATAAAGTCACTGTTCAAAGAAAGTCAAAAGAAAACCTGTTTATATTTTGTTTTTTGTTTATTTTTGACATGGTGGAGGCGGTATTATGCTGTGCATTACGCATTCTTCGAGTATAAAACTGGAAGTGAAGCCTTCACTTCCAGGTTCACCTTCCAGCGGGCCAACAACCCTAATAGCCAGATCTACAATTCGGTTTAAAAGCATATTTCTGAAGGTCCCAGTCAAATTCCAGTTTGCGGTTTTGTACGCGATGCGCTTTTAATCTAATCCAAAGATAAACTTTGAATATTTAGCAAAAAAAAAAAAAAAAAAGAGTGACTTGCAGCAGTAATTGTAGCAAAAAGTGGCTCACTGATTCAGGAGCTGAAAGCAAATGCACACACCGCACTCTTTAGATCTTTATTTGTGAAAAATAGATGAATTAAAAAAAAAAAGAAAAAGAAACCCATTTATGCTCTACATAAAATTTGTGTACCACTTGGTGGTCTACTGCATAATATCCCAATATAACAGCTCCATCGGGATTTCAATGGGATGTACGACGTTAGCGGCTGAAGAGAAAAAAAAAAAAAAAAAAAAACACGAAAAAGTTCAAGCAGCGTAAATACCTTTTGTAAGGCAGAGCAAACTGTGTTAGACACCAAACCTTCCAACTTGATGGATTTTGGCAGGATAATCTAAAATTCTGTACCGCACGCTCGGTAATTAGACCCATGGGCGCGAGAAAAATCTACTTAAATCCAACGTTGTGCTGCGGAACGAGAAGAAGAAAAAAAAAAACAGGAGATTAAAAAAAAAGGTCTTTCTCTTTCCTCGGCGTCTGCAGGTTCGCGGGAATGTCTCTTAAACCGGAGCCTCTGTTTGTTTCCTCTTTGAATCACCTTTTTCCTAAGTGTTCCTGTGTGTTTCTGCTTGGCTGGCTGCAGGACTGACACCTCTCCCCAGATTCAGGCATGTTCAGTCGCCATCTTGCTTGCCCCCTGTGCCAGCCTGTCATCGTTGCCTAACCCATCACTCTCTCGCAGCACAACAAGTCCCCACCCGTCACACGTACACGTACACACACACACACACACACACACACACACACACACGCACACACGCACGCACGCACGCACGCGCGCGCGCACAGAAAGGTAACTTCTTCCCTTCACTCAACAATAAAATAAAATGAAAGGCTTAAAGAAAAACAGTGACAGTGTTGCTATGGTAACGTCAGGTTCAAGCCATACCTCTTCCCCCCCCCCCCCCGAACTCAACTCCCTCATTTTCCCTTTTACTCTTTAACACAAATATATATCGGAGCAAACCCTCTGATTTCGATTCGAATGAAGACTGAACGTGCGTACGAGTCGAGGGCCACTCGTGAGACAAATGCCTTTTTTTTTTTTTTTCCCTCTCTCTTTTTTTTTCCCCACATACACCTTCCACTTCATGCTCCTCATGTGCTGTTTGCTGTTCAAGGCCTTATTTGATGTAAGCCATAAGCGGTGAGAGACGATGCTTTTTATTTTTTATTTTCTCACAGCGAATTCAGAGGAGCTAAGAGCCGCTGTTAGGGACCGTGCGAAGCCGAATCAAAGCCTGGAAGCTGTTCTAAAAATCACTGTGAAGCCGCCGCGTCGAGTGGCTTATTGCGTTTGCAGAATGACATTATTCCGACGTTATTCTTTAGCGGTGCGGTCCATGACAGAATTGACCTGATTCGTTCGTGAGACTCCATTGGATTCTCATGAAAAAGACAAACTCGGCATCTGTTCTGCGAGATACGGCCGCAGTTTTGATCACGCCGTTTGTTGCCTTTGGAATTGTCTTTAATGTTGTCATATTTAACGTTGCTGTGCACATTTGCAGGGGAGAAAAGAGTGGCACCCAGGAAGACAATGCGAGCTCGCATTTAAAACGACTCGTGTCGAGAATTTCCTGGGCAGCTGTCGCGGAGCTCCGGCAGCCGCTGCAGCGTTTTACTGCTGGACTGGTCGCCATGTGGCTGAAATAGCACTGACGTACCATAAAAGTGCTGCTTTTCAGACATCTTGTAGGAAGTAGCTGCGCCGCAGTGCTGATGCTAGCCTGTGCACGGACGTGAACACGATGCTGTTGAGTTTGGATCTGGACCAATTCGTCCCGTTGCAAAGTCACATCATTGAATTTGTCCCTTCTTACTTCCATTTTATGGTGAAAAGCTGAACTTTATTTGAGGGGTTTTTTTCTGCATGTTTGCATTTTTTTTGTTTTAATTTTAGTCCGTATTGATTTTCCGGAAAGTTTCCCCCGACCTCCATTTTCTGTTTGGTTCCAAATATGACAAACCAAAGTAACCCTAAATACCCTTCCACTAAGAGATATTATTCATTGGAGTCACATGATCTCATTTACTTACAGTAGACCGTAAACACAGTATTAAAATCACTTTAATTCACAAGGAGTAAGTGCAGGAAACGTCCTTCCTAACGTTTCAGTGCAGACGGCACCGAAAAGTCTGTGCGAGAAATTTCCACGACGACTCCATTTCTTTTGGCGTCTCTGACTCTGAAAGATTGCAATAATCTGTCAGCTCTTCTGCGAGCACAAAATCTCTCTCCATACTCAAAAAGCCCCGTTTAATTTAGCTGCACTAATATTTCACCAGTACATAAAAACAAAAAACATCAAACTGACGTTAATAAGATGTAATGACATTTTAAGACATTACAGCAAGGAAATAAAATAAAATACAGGATATTTGGCATTCCTTTTTGGGTCCTTTTATTGATTTGAATATCTTGCAACTGAAAATTAACCTGTTGCCTCTCACTGATATGCTTAATAGAAAAATAAAGTAGGAAAGTGTGCAGCACATATCGATGAAGAAGGGGGAAAAAAAAAAAAAAAAATCACAACTTCCATGTTCTGTTATGAGCTGGCAGCACACTGGAACCAGAATACCTGATTATTAAAAAGACAGCTGTGGTCACGAAGAGGCCAGATCTGCTAATGACCCCCTGTCATATTCATTAGGCAGCCTTGGCAGCGTCTGCATGGCTTCAGGAGCTGTCAGGCGGTTTACAGCCTGTCGCCGACATCTGACAGCTACTTACACCTGCCCTGCCGTTCACAGGTGCTTATGCCGCCAGTTGTGTTACCTTTGATTATCTTCCGTTTTGAATTAGAAAGCAAGACGTTTCAGAATAAAAGAAAAGTTTACCACAGCGCCTGGCGGAGGGATTCTTGCTGCCGGCTGTTTTCAGATTTCAACATCTTACAACCGCGAACTATTTTAGTGCCGTTTCCACAAAGCAGTGCACAGCTGAACTGTTTCATTTTACACGGTTACGTGTGACATGTGAGATGCGTTCTGACAAGATTAATCTGAGCGGTAGAGGCCCATGGTAACGTTAACGCTAAGAGAGTCTGTTGAAAAGAGTTATACAATCTCTATCAGGCTTTTCTGGTAGAAGAGTGGCATATTTACTAAAATCAATTAGAGAGCCGTCATTATGAGAAACTAGCTATGTTTGCCGCGCGCCATGCAGAGGGCATCGGACACCTGGTACAAAGACTACGATGGACACGCTTGACCTCTACGAGAACGGAAGACTGAATACTTGTAAATCAGACGGAAAAACTGCCCCTGAAAAACACGGTGGTGACTGCGTCATGCTGCGAGGATACTATTCTTCCGGAGGATAAGGGACCGGCCGGACAAGACTTGTTTCTGGGGCAAGGTTTGACCTTCCATCTGGTCAACAACCCTAAACCCTTTAGTCGAAGCAATAATGGAATTGGTGAGAGCGAGGCATATTCAATGGACTGACCAAGTCAAAGTCTATCCTCTTTTCCAACTGAGAGTCTGAGCCAAGAATTGAAGATTGCTCTTCACAGACACTCACCGCCCCCTCCCTCCCCCAATCTCCTTGAGCTTAAGATATTCATCTCTTCCCCTCCACCTCACAATTATTTCCACGTTTTGTGCTGGTCTACCACTTGTATTCCGAAGAAACACGTTGAAGTGTGCGGCGAAAGCACGGCAAAAAGTAAGAGACTTCAGCAAGTCGCTCAAGATGTATTCTGTACAAGGCTTTGTCCTTGCATGGCGCGTCATCTGCCGAAAGCGGCATCTGCGTAACTGTGGTGCAAAGTTAAGACAGCGGTCTCCTCGCGCCCGGCCCGACTGCACCCCGTCACATTTAAGGAGAATCTCCGCTTCACGCTCTGCCCATTTGATACAGGAAGAGAGCAACTTGCTGCTTGATGGGTTGTTTCTTGTAAAGTTGCATCAGTCCTTCCACTTTCTGGCTGAAGTCAGTAAGGGCCATGTTGCCTCACGCCACCCTGTTCTCCCACCCCCCGCCACCCCTCGACTCTGGGCACATTGCATTGTGGGACATCCTGTTGGTTCATCTTCCTCCGCGGCTTGTCCGGCAGTTGTCTGAACATCAGCCTCGTCTACGTTATGTTCTCCTCTTTCTCCCTTTGCCCTAAAAGAATGACGGATCTGTAAAAGGGCCCGGCTGTCACGATCCTTCAATAGCAGCTGGCTAATTGCTGACCCTAACAGGCCCAATTAGCACTTACAAGCCCCGCGCAGGGGCCCCTGGGAGCTGTCCGCACAGACACGGGGACGAGACGAGGCCACGACAACCTCGCCGTCTGAAGCACAAAAGAGCGGCCTCTCTGTAGCCGCGCGGCCGCTCTTCTATCTATCTACTCCTCTTGGCTTTATTACCCCTGCTGCCTCCCCTCTTCATCTCTTTCTATCTTTCAGCCGTCCTTTAGTCTTCGCCTGCCCAGCCCGGGCTCTTTTTACCGAGGCCCCAAGAGCCCTCCTCAGAGAGATCCCTTGATGTGCGGGGGGGGGGGAATCAGAGGCAGACGAGCACTCTGGGAAAAGCCGGCCGAGCGGGAAGGGGAAAAAAAAAAAAACCTCAACGCCGAAGCTGGTATCACAACAGCAACAAGCGTGTAATCAGCAGTCTTTTAAAGTGGCTCCTCAAAGAGCAAGAAGGGGCTAATGTGCACAACTTAAACTGATATTTTTCGATAAAGCCCCACATTTAGAAACTGGCAAACGCGTCAAGCCGGCTGTTCCCTTTTGAGTGTGAAATGTGATAAAGACATACATCTCCCCACTGATAAGGAAAACGCGGGGAGGAGCTGGAGTGGCTGGCACACAAAGGAGCTCTGTCAAGCCATCGGGAGAGTTTGGTGATTTTACAAGCCATAATTCTCCCACTTGGAAATAAAGAATAAGGGGGTGAAAGAAGAAGAAGAAGAAAAAAAAAAACGCAGAGTGGAAGATGATTAACGTGAGCTGGACCGCTCATCCCTCATCTATTCTGTTATCTCCATTATTTGGAAGGCATTAAAAGAGGCCAGGGATGGCAGCTCTGGGAGAGGGGCTCAGGAGGTGGGGGAAGTTCTGTGTGCCGGGATACTAATTACAGTGTCCACTAATAGCGCCTCAAGTAAACCAGGCCAATGCATCTTGCTTGATGAGAACATGCATCAACCAGCTTAATTGAGAGTAAAATGAGGCAGGCGTGCCACAGGACCTATTAATCAACATTGATGAATGAAAGTGTAATTAGATGTGGAAATACAAAAAAGAAAAAAAAAAAAAAAAAAAAAAGGGGGGGGGGGGGGCGGGTGGTGGGGGGGAAGGAAAAGCAATCGGTTAACTAAAAGTTAAGACTACAGTTGGTAACTAACAAATTCCAGTGTTGCGCCCATTAGCCGTTTGTCTTTTTTTTTTTTTTTAATGACTTCTGTCAAAGTTTTTTTTTCTTTCTTTCTTTCTTGCAATTAAAGCGCTTTAGCTGTTTGCTGAGGCATTGTTTTGATTACGTTGATATTGCACTTCCTGCAGATTAGCGGTGAGTAATCCTGCACCTGCAGTACTGGCTGCACCTGCTGCAGAGCACGCGCTCCAGCCTAATTAGTTTATTCAGCGTTACCCCCCTGTCAACTGCAGCCGCGGCGTGGTAAAAGTGGCACTGGTTAGTTAAGTGTCTCATTCTTTTTGAAAAGAAAATGCATGTTTCTCCAGAAAAGGAGGGCGGAGGGGGGAAAATACTTTTAAAATGTACTTAAGAAATTAAAACTTTACTTACAGATCATTAGTTTCTCTCTTAAAAGCAAAATATAATGAATTTGTGGCAATCCGTAGCTTGTATCAAATTATTTGGACTCCCTTTGGTGGTATTTGGAGGAAATTAAGGGGGAAATGTTTTTATTAACTTTTTATTAATTGCAGTTATGATGCAAATCATCTGTAATTTGTAATTATGGCTGCAGTAGGTAGCTTGTGCTTTTCACAGACTTGCTAAAACTGCCACTGTGTTGGGACAGATACTTTGAGACAGATAACCTGTGAAAAATATTGAGTTCCTCTGCCTCATCCCTGTGGTCCTACTGCAATCTGCAGAACTGCACAGCTTGGTCAGAAACAACCCATGAGAGCCAGCAGGAAGCTGTCAGCAATGTCAGAACATGTTTGGCATATGAACACATATGCAAGACATATTTTTGGAAAAGTCGCCTGCTGCAGCTCCCTCCATCACCTTTCACTCATCCAGAATCAGGTGATTCGGATGAAATGTTCACAAGGTAAACCTAGACACCGCTTAACCGAGCAACAGTGTCTCGTCTCAAATAATCCCCAGAGAAACGGGAGCAAATTGAATAAGTTCTGGGTATTCTCCCAATGGCGTAGTGATCTAGAAATAATATATAGGAACATTTGTGCACCGGCTTCCCCTGTAATTCACAATGCAACACTTCGCTACACAATGTGGACGGTTCAGTCAGTACTTTGAAAGGTTGAACCTCAAAGTGAAAGTAAAGGATAGGTTAACTTTCTGAATAATATGAATATTATTTGTGTGCAGTACTGCATTTTTATTCCCCGATGGTCACTTCATCCTATATTATTTAGAAGAATCTCTTGATTTTATGGTCTCTGGACACAGCATACACCTGGGCTTTCAGAGTCAGATACCATTTTCAACATTCTACCGCTTATGGCAAGAGTGGAAACCAAATGACCGCATCTTTAGTGCGATAGTCAATCAGGGACCAAAACTGCAACATTTGTTGCATTTTCAGCTGATACGTTTCGCTTTCACACTGCGCTGTGTCTAACTATCCAAACCCTTTGGAGAACCTTTTCCATATCTTGGTGGTGGTGGCGCTGAACCAAGAACCCCTGAAGGAAATGCCGCAAAAAACCCTGCAAAGACATGGAAGCATAAATGGAGTACTGTCAGATTTAGCAGTTGTAGGATTTCTCTTGCCCAGTGGTAGACTAGCGGCCTGCCCAGGGTCTAACCCGCCTCTTGCCCGATGATCGTCGAAGATGGACACCGGCACCCCTCTCGACCCCACTAGGGATAAGGATGTAAAATAATGGTTGGATGGACTCCCCTCATCTTTGGTAAAAAGACTACGAGCCATTTCTCCCGCTAACGTTAGTCGTGAGCATTTGTTTTGAATGTATTTACCCAGAATTCCCTGCGGTTTCGTCAGTTTCCTGCTTTTGGAGAAGTGCCTGGTTCCACTTGCACCCATATGCATTTGAACTAGAGTCCACTTCAACCAAATCGAGACCCAGGTTTTCAGGTGATCCAAAGTTTGCTGTTTTTGGTCCACATCCACATCCAAACGAACGGGACTTTCTGGCATCTAGAGTTTGATTAAAGCGGACTAAGCGGGGATGATGTGAATGCACCCTTAGTGTTCAAGTGATGAGACGCATGTCATGAAAGGTTAGAAAACTTTCCTCTGAGCCGGGATAACAGTTCTCACCCCTCTTTGATAACACGGTCTGGATAAAGCAGCCCTGCTGTTTCCATATCCCGAAATATCCAAAGTAATACGATCCGTTTATGACAAGGCAAGCAATTGTCATCACTTCTTTTCCCGTTTTTTTATTTTTTAATTCACGTGACGGTGTCAACAAATTGAAGGGCTGCTCGATGTCAGGAGGCTCGGGGATCAGGCGTATGATATAGCGTGACGTATTCTGCCTTAATCTGTGTTTATTGTTCATCTTATTTATCTTGCGCCACAGCGTTTTCACTCCCTGACATTGACATTCATTGCCGGTCCTGCGCAGCCCCATGAGCTATGTGAATAAACACAGCAAACACAACACCCTTGAAACGCCATAATCCCTTTTGTTTTGGTGGAAGCTCTCCTCGCTGTGTATGCAAGCGGGAAAGCCTCTCCATCTTCACACACACACACACACACTCGTAAAACCGTACAAACAGATCAGCACGCGCACACATGCAAACACACTTTCCTCTTTCTCCTCACTTTCCCTTTCAAAAGCTGTTATCTATTTATAGACTTTGATATGTAAACCTATGAAATCTTACCTCAGGCGAGACAATCAAACCCGTTCTTCTTCAATCCGCTGGAATCAAAAGACAGAAATGGGGAACAAAAAAGAAAAAAAAAATACTATGAGAAAAGCGAAACACAAAGGAGACACAATGTAAGTGAAGAAAGGCAAAAAGGCCCGGTTAAAATATGAGGTTGATAATTACAGCCAGAGACAAGGCGGATTACGCTGACGCATTCGCCAAGCGCTTCGCGAACGTGGAGACAGACAGTGGGAGCAATATGTTTTATTTTCTCAACCAAACACTCATTGCCTTCCCCTTCTCTTTACATTACCAGAGCAAGGAGAGGCCAGCGATCTGTCATGGGGCAGCGTGTCCGATGCACGAGACGAACCATAATAAAGTGGACAGCGGGGGGAAATAAATGCGGCAGATTTACCAAATCTGGGGAAGGGAAAGTCTAACGCGGCGTAGCAGCGCCGGGCATTAGAGGTCAGCTCCATTTTCTCCTGCTCACACTGACATCATCTGAAGCGGCCTGGCCAAAAGTAGCCTAAACCTGCACCCCCTCACCAAACCTCTGCACCCCCTCCCCCAGACCCCGGCACCCCCGTCGCCAGAATGACATATCTCCCCTCCGTAAGCCGTGTGGACACGACGGGCGGCGGAACGCGAAATCCAAATCAACACATTGCTTTTGCGATGTCAGAGGCAGCCAGGGAATGACCATCACCCTCTGGCTCGGGGATATTTGTTGTCAAAACGGCAGCCCCGCCAAGCTCTTGAAATAATCTAATCCGGTGGATCTTGACTCGTTAGGGTCATTATGCAGGCTTGACCTCGTTCTGTAGGGACGGATCTCGGCGCGGAGGGAGGCGAGGCACGGGCGGACGAGGGGGCTGTCTGCGGAAGCACGTGGCGCGCCCGCCGTCAATAAGGCTGACGCGTGTTGGCTTCAGAGACGGGTGGCTGCCCGGTGGAAGTAGCACGACACCCGTTGACTTTAAAGCCCTTTAGGGCCCCGGGCGCCAAACAAGACAACACAGATTAAGTAAGTTTTAGCAAGAGGGGGAAAAAAGGAAAAGAAACATTATGGGGTTGAAGCGCATTGAACTGTTCTTGTGTTAGGACACAAAGTATTCCTTTTACAGACATTTATATAAACCGCGTCTGGTAAAGTATTTCATAACCCTTGAACTTTTTCACATTTTGTCGGACTTTTTGTGTGTGTGTCTTGTTAAAGGAACATGTACAACAGACTAACAGGAAGAAAGTCGTGTATGAACTGTGAAATGCAAATAAATTCCTGAAAACTGCAGAACAGCCGAAACACTGAGTTCCATTATATCAATGTTTAGATTTGCTTTTAATAAGTGAAACACTGATCAACATATCTGATGTTTGATTTTAACGATGACATTTGCCAAAAACGTGTGCTTGTTTCACACATGTGACGTGCAGCACTTTGAACTTGACTTGACTCAAACTGTGCACAGTTTTCACATAAAGTTCTTAAAAGTTAGTCGTCAGTCAGACGCATCTTGGGCTCTGGCTCTGCAGTTTGCACGTCCTGAAACTCAAACTTGGTTGGAGGTCATTTGCAAGCACCACTTCTAAAGAACTGCCACACATTCTTAACTGGGTTTAGGTCAGTACTTTGACTGGGCCATTCCGGTGCAATAATACGCTTTGATGACCTGTATGCTTTGGGTTGTTGCCCCGCCTGTATGTGACTCTTCACCCCAGTTTCAAGTCTTTTGTAGCTTCAGATTTTCTCCTAGAAGGAAATCTAAATCTCTTCTGGCAGGTTTAGATTTGAAGCAACGTTTTTAATTTGCCAATGTTTTTTTTTTCTTACCGGATCTGATGATCACATGTTGGAGTAGCTCAGCCTGAATGCCGCCTTGAGCTAAAGATTATGGTTATGGCACCGAGGCCCTCCAACCTCAGAGACCTCCTGGATCTCACCGTAAAAAATAAATAATCAAAATACCAGCCAAGGGTTTGATAGCCATAATGAAAGTGATTTTTTTTTTCTCTGATTATTGAGAAGGTATAAATCATATTTTACATCATTTTCAATCGTCCAAATCAAAATATATATGTATATTTTTAAACTGAATGTCATCTCACGTTGCTTAATTGTATTTTGCATCAGAAATGATCTTGGCGGTCGAATTAAATTAATTTCAAATTTAAATATACCAGTATGAATAAATTTGGGCTTAGACGTCCAGACGTCTCATCATCAACTCTGACAGGCAAATTTAGGATTTTGGTTTGTAATCCCTCAAACTCCCTTTGTTCACAAAATGTCAACTGGTTGCACTTGAATGTTTTTCTTTTTTTTTTTTCTCGTTTCACATATGATCAAAAAATAAAACTGGTAAGTTATTCACGTCACGCAAAGTAACAATGAAATGGGTCGATGTTGGACAGGAATAATTGAATCGTTTCAAATGATTAATAAGCTTCCAACTTTCATTTCAAACTGCAGACTCACTGCTAATGAATCAAGGACATTCAGTAACGGTAATATACGGCAAAATAAGTACTTTAATATAAACCATCCCTTAGGACCATAGGTACATCGCGGATATTAATATGTAACAATATCCCTGCTCATACGATGCTTTATGATGCCTATGAGGGAACTTACACGTATTGTTTTTAAATGTCTAATTTTACGTTGCTTGATTATTTCTGTTTAAATAATTAATCAGGAGAAAACAATATGCCGCGCACAAGCTAGATAATAATGTTCAACAACAACAACACAAAGAAACAAAACAGTCAGCCCTTTACTTGGGGCCTTCGCGCTGCTCTGTCTGCTAATGAACAGTTGATTTCACCATCATCTCCATCACCTTACGGGGGCCAGCGGAGGAGGCAATCCTCTCTGCTGTCTCCTTGTGTCTCAGAAATAATAAATAAGCGTTCTTTTAATGGCTGACTTTATGTTGCTTGTGCAGCAGAGCTGTCGCTTGGCCGGTGCCGCTAAAGATGCAATCACCGCGGTCGGCGGGTGGAAGATGGACGAGTGAGCGGGACAGGTGGACAGGTGAGATAAGGAGGTTTTGTGAGAGGCAGTCAGGCCTGGATTTGTGTGGCTGTCCGCAGCCGGACACTTAATAGCTGATGGCAAGCTGTGATTGTGATGAACATTTTAAATCTCGGGTCCAGTTTTACCTTGACCTTTTTCCTTCCTCCCTTCTGGTGTCTCGCATTTCTGGTGCGTCGTCTGTTGTGTGGGGGTTAATGTCTTTGTTTGTTTCACTCTCTCCGCTGTGTCTCTTTATACAGAAGCCCAAAACGTGTGATGTGTTTAATAGACAGTCTGACAGGCTTTCTTTTTACAGCAGTTCTTGCTTTTAGCTAGCATTAAAGGGTCATTCCGCCTAGATAACACACAGGCGATGTGAATGGCAGCGAACTTCTCGGGTGTTGCTCTGCGGACAAACTTTGTCGATATGCGTGCAACCTTTCCATGCATAGCACACTTTCAAAACCAAAAGCTACTTGAGAAACCTCTTCAGACACAACTATTACATTTTGATTTATACGTTTTATTTAAGAAAACATTCGTCTTATTTCCTGTCCAAGGGATGCTAAACACTGACAGACACGAAGTCTGTCAGTGTCAGGGTTTCTGTACCCGATGTTAAGTGTTTCAAAATTCAGATCTCATTTGACATTTGCTCCTCCAAAATTCTTCAAATCAGACTTTGACTATGCCACCCACTCCAAAGCCATTTTTTGAACTATTTCGTGAAAGGACTTGGTGCTGTGTTAACACATTGTGTTACTGCCAAGTGCCATTGAATTTAAGGTCACAGACTTACAGCTAGACAATAACCGTGTTTCCATTAAAGCTTTCTTTGCATTTTGAAGTATTGCATTAGAAAATTTGGAAAAGACAAAAGTTTTTTTTTTAGCAGGGGAGATGGAAAAGCGTTTACCCCACAGTGCTGATCAGCTGAGTCCGCTTAGGAGTGGAGGACAAAGCAGCGCCAGACCATCAACCTTCCACCGCTTTTGGTGTTAATTTTGGTCAGCAGTGGTTTTGGCCTTCGAACTCTCCGATGGATGGTATGTTTATCCGGTCTCCTCCTTGTCGACAGACCATGACAATGGGCCTTCACTGGAGGAAGTGGTGCCTTCGGTGTTGCTTTGGGTTTCTTGCGCTTTTTAAAGCTCACTCCAGAAGAGTGAGAATCGGCAACCCCAACAAAAGACGGTCAAAATAATTCACTGCCGTCAGATAGTTTTGCCGAATGTTGTCGAGAATGGATTTATTTAGCAAACTCTCAAGTAGAGAAGAAGAGGGAGTTTGTTGTAGAGGGCAGTGCTGCAGAGTAAACCTATAGTAGACGCAACAGCGACCAATATGTCTTACAAAAAACACACCTTTACCCACCAATATAGGACAAAGGCCACGCCGATTGATGCGGTTCTGAAGAGCAAAACCATTTCTCTTCTAAATGAGAACAAAGCTAGTCAAAAAGCAGCACATGCCTCACTCACTGCTGAGTGAGGCATGTAAAAAGCAGCAGCTACAAGTTGTGCAAATAAGTGCTCTAAAATCATCCGTGATGCATTAACCGGATCGTGCCTTCCCATCGCCCGGCACTCAATCTCTGGCCGTTTAGCCCCTCTGAGCGTGATCGATGCTCTCCAGCCCGATTCTCTGATGAAAGAGTCATCTTTAGGTTGTGTGTGTGTGCGTTTTTTTTCTTTCTCCATTTCCTATTGCTGGCTGATTTGAGCGAAGTTTGATGGATGTGGGTGGACTTGTCACGTGTGTGTGTGTGTGTGTTATTTCTTTCTTATGTGAAACGGAGACAAAAGAAGAGGAGTGCATGAGAAGACTGCGATTTTTTTTCTTCTTCTCTCTGAAGTGCAAAAAAATGTTTCTGGGCGCAACACGCGGGGAGAGAGTGGGAGAGAGAGAGATTAGAGCGGCTGAAGAGCAAAAAATAGATTGATCAGATAGCATGATAAGAATAACTGAGGGCTTTGTTTGTTAATTCTCATCGGAGTGTTTTTTTTCTCCCCCCCCCCCCTGTTGCGTTTAACATTTCCCTGATCCTCCCCTATTTTTTTTCTTGTTGTTGTTGCTTTTCTTCAGCAATCTGTTATTTCATGAGGTAAATATGGAAACGTCTGTATTTATACTTTGTAGTAATTAGGCTCCTTGCCTCTGTAGATCAGAAAATAACCTAATTAGGGATATTTTTTGTTTTGTTTGACTCCACACCTGTGCTGCTGCCTTCCGTGGGTGCATGTGTGTGTGTGTGTGTGTGTGTGTGCGAGCGTGTAGCTGTTCCCTGGCCTCCTGGGTGGAGGTCTACGTGAACCTCTCCGGGGCCACGGCGAGCCGCTAAGGGGAATCAGACGTGGCCTCCCAGGACGGCATGCAGGACCAGGCAGGGAACACGGCCCCGCATTACCGACACTTAATCCCCTTCAGAGGGGTCAGGTCTGCAAAGCCTCATCGCCGCTGAAAGAGAAAACACCTGTGATCCATTTTGCTTCCGAGCGTCAGTGTTCTTAAACAGGCCCGGGGGAGCCGGGAAGCACGTGCGCAAAACACGGAGCGGTGTTCATCCAGGGACGAACGCGGAGAAATTTGCCTGGACGCCTGACGATGTGTCGCACTAGAAACCTTTTAAAATATTACCATTAACTTATTTATTCAGAGGGATTTTAATCAAATCCGTGGCTGAAAGGTTTGGTTTCTGTGAAATAAGTCCAACAACAGCTTTGTTTTTCTCCATTTCTTTGAAGTTGTTCTGTGTTTCTAGGAACTTAAGATTGATCATCTATAACTTATTGTTTTCCAAAACTCAATCCACAAGGTCCGACTAAAACTCCTGTTTGTTTGGCGACTCTTAAACGGTGAACAGGATGGCCTGGGTAGTGAGCAGGTTGCCAAGTGACTCAGTTGGCAACAGTGGGGTGAATATTGTTGACTGTAAACATGCAGACCTGACCGGGGTAATAAGATCAGCTTCACATATCAGCCAATCACAATCCCCCAATATTAAGGAAATCGGAGATCAACTGGTCGATAAATCAGAAGGCCAATAAATATTATCAGGGCACCGTATAGGGGGTAAAGTTACGCCCTTGACCAACAGGGGGCTCTCCACAATTTTGTTGTTGTTGTTCATAGAAATTTTTTAAAAATGGGGCCCTGTCACTTACTAAATTAATTATATCGTGGGTCGTCTTTCTGTCACATCCTGTGGATTAACAAAGATGTAAGCAAGTCAACCTTTGTACTTTGTTTTAAATCTGTGGTCTTCAATCCCAGAGAAATGACAAAAGATTACTCTGGTTTTGTTGGAAGCAATGCTTTCTTATGGTATTTTGATTTTCTTCTAAATGTTGGATATTCTAGTGTGAGATCAAGCCACTGCAGGAGAAATTACATCCGTTTTAAGACTGCTTGCACATCTTCACCAGGGGTACGAACAACTAAAGTCGGTGCTGTTTTTGTATTTTAAGGCCTGGGCCAACTGGTGATGCATATGCATACAGTCTACACCCCTGACTGTACGTTTTTATTTTGAGTCGCATGAAAACAAGGCCTGATTTTATGACTTTCCCCTATCATCCAGAATTTGCCAACACAACTTATCTTACCCCTGCTCCCCGTACACCCCTCTAAGCATGTCGCCTTTTACTTAAATTTGACAGATGTGGAAGTAACGATGCCTTCGACAAGCCGGGCCTCCTCGTCTACAGACCCGCGTCTTCACCACCTGAGGGCCCCGACAGAGACGATTCCAATCCTCCTCAGCCGTTTAATGACGGATAGACCTGCAGCTGGAGGAGCATTTGACAAGCCGCTGTCAGATGTGACAACCTGAGGGGGGTTGGTGGCGGGGCGGTACGGGGGAACAGAAGTGAATGAAGACAAGCGGAGGAAGGTAGGAGAGAGAGCACACGACGACGTGGCAGACAGACTGCAGATGATTGCAGATGGAGTGAAGAGGGGATTGTGGGAAAGATCACTGTTCAATCTGTGGCATTGACAATACGGTGTCAGCCCCCTCGCTGGGGGGGACCTGACAGGCTGGCAGGTGGGCTGCTGCTGCCGGTGTCACCGGCTGGGAGATCAGGGATGACACGCAGAGATTCCTGCAACCCCGACTCCTTTGCCTTCTGAAGCAGACGATCGGAGCCGACGCCTTGGCCGACACGTGAAGTCGCGGTGACATGCGCCGCCGACGTGCGCGCGCTGTTGGTCACGTACAAGACGCGTTCTTAACCCCTTAAACTTTTGCCCGTTTCACCCGTTTGCAACCACAAACCTCTGTGGATTTATTTGGGGATTTTCATTTAATAGGCTTAAACAAAGTAGGAGATGATTAGAAAGGGAAAGACAAACTGTGTGGTTTTCAAAATTGTTTTTTTTTTCCCTTAATAAACATTCAGTTGGCCTAAATAAAATCCAGAAATCACAAATTAATACTATTGTGTTCGTAAAAACAAAACCCGTCTATATTTTAATGATGGGTAAGAATACAGCATCACATAATGACTATTTTAGTTGTCGATTAATCTACAAATTATTCTGACAATTAATCGAATTTGCAAAAAACTGGCACATTTCTAATAATTCAATGATTCTTGAGAAGTGGGACAAAATGGGTTCAAATTTTCCCCAATTTTTAAAAATGATTCCTCGAGCTTATGTCTGAAATATGACAAATAATGTTTTGGAAACGTAAAGATGCTAATGTCCAGGCTCACAGTTGCAACATTTTTTTTTGAAAATTACATTTTTAATGGACCTGACCCAGAACTTTGTCATCACCATCTGACAAAAATAAATATAGTTATTTTCTATTGACCCTATTTGTGATATTTTCACTGAGTTTTTACAGGCAAACGCTTCTCAAGAAACAAAAGAAATATTATTGAAAACAAAGAACAACATAAAGTCCATCTGACCCCCAATAAAGGGACAAATTTAAATTGAGTTGGAAAATATACAGAAATGATCTTTAATTCAATTTAGTGATACTTTTATAATTATTTAATTGAATACTTAAACTTAATTGTCATCATACATTATCTTAGTATTCCTTTAATCAGGTTAAACTATTATAATGTAGTTCTAATCCAGGATACCTATTACAATGTTTAAAATAAAAAAATATTCAGCAAACACCAGGAAAACATAACATTGTTGTGCTCAGGTTAGTTTAGTCCTAAAACAGAAAAGCGTTTTAAGACAACCAAGACATCCGTCCACCTAAAACGGACAAGTGCCAAAAAGAAAGGCATGAGAAGACATGTTTGCAGACAAAAAGGGAACACTACCAATACCAGTAACACATGGTGGTGGAAGCGTCATGCTGTGAACAGGTTAGCTGGCCAGAGTTGATTTAATGATGGGTGGAGCTATAAAAAATGACAAGAACGATCCTCTGCATGGAACGGTTTACACCAAACGTCATTCATGTGTCAGAATGGCCCAGTCAAAGGTTCAGATCTTCACTCAAGTCAAGTTGGTTTGATTTGCACATTTGAGCTGCAACAAGGCAATTCAAAGTGATCTGCAGCTTAAAAACACCAAAACAAAATAAAACATCCAGTCGCCAATTGAGAAACCAGTGACAAATATCTTGTCAAGTCCCAGCATCATAATCAGCAATACGCATTCATGTCCCAATGGGTAATTCATTTTACTGTATAATAATAACAAAACAATAAATAAGTACAAAAATAGGACATTTAACTAGCAAATGTGGCACTTTATTCCACAGCCTCTTCCACCGAAAGTCATAGAAACATAAAATGTGTCTGTCACGTAAAATAAAATGACGTTCAGAGACACTCAATGTGTCTTAACTTTAGTTACGAAAATATTAGGCTCCACATGATTATACCTTTAGAGACAAACGCAAACATTTTTAGCTGCTATTCCTATGAACGCAGACGAAGAAGGAAAACAAGTACGCTTTTTCCTTTCTGTTTCAATTAAGCTCACTTTGCCTCGACCCGTCATCCGATGTCCATTGATGCTTAAGAAAATGTGGGGGGGGGGAAAAAGAGAAAAAAGCGCTAAGGGGGTGTAAATAGTTTTGTAAGACTGGGCGGGCGAGCAGTTACACTGGTCTTTGCTAATTACCGCCAAAAGTGCGTTCTTAGCCGGGCCTCCAAATTACACGGCTCCACCACAACAAGGGCGCCGTGCCCAGCAGTCATTTGTCAGACTAATTATTTGTCTTGGGCTCGTAATTGCTGTGAGAACAGGTAGTCAGGTAATTGTGTGGTAAGCTCGAAAGTTAAGTGATGCTTTCTCTCCATTCCCAGACGAGATGAAAGGAGCAGAGACTGCTGAGGTGAAATGCGACGCCACCTTCCCTCCCATCCCCAACCTCCACCCACCCAGTCAGATACAGAGTCTAAAAATATGTGCTATCCATGATTCTCAGCTCAGCCGGAGGAAGAGAACGGCGTCTTGACGTTAAGATCATGTGCGTGGCACTTTCCATTAGGCTGGCTACTTCCTGGATTTATGTAAATAATTGTGTCCCCTGGTGAATGCCTGAATAATAAGCCCATTAATCACAATCCAGAGTGAGTGAAGGCACGATACTATGGATCTCCAAAGCAGAGCAGTTCAGATCCGTCTCGTATCTCCGAGCCGTGTCGCTGCTGAGGTAATTCAAAGGAGCGCGTCCCCACTTTCCCGCCGCCGTTTTGCGTGTGCGCGGCCAACGCATAAACACACACGCACGCACACACTGGACCGCTGTCATCGGCGATGATGCGTGGCTCAGTAACACTGTCACCTATCATCACGATTACCACGGAGCCCCGTGCCGCTCGTGGTTTTTAAATGTGCGTCCCATGATTCCTCGCGGAGGGTTACGCGGGGCCAGCCGGACACGATGTCAGGTTGAATATTATAATGAGCAAATAAATAAATAAAACAAATAACTCAAGAAGAAGCATAAACAGTGGAGTTTTTTGGTATTTGCCCCGAATCCAAACCGCGGCCCTCCCCGCCGTCGGTGAGACTTGTCCGATCTGGACAACGGTCACTGGATTTCCGCTGAGCCGCTTTCCTGACGAGCAAATCAGTCTCGCCACGCGGCCCCGTCTTGTAGTGCGCAGCATCGCCCAGGGGCCTCCCCGTTCTTTTGTGTCAGGGGAACACACGGGCTCCTGAAAGGGGATCCATAACGATCAGCGACAGCTGGGGCCGAGCGCGGCCAGGCCTCATGCGGAAAAGGCCACTTCTACATGAAAGGGTAGAGGCACAACGGAGCTCTCCGTGTCCTCTTACCTTTCCTCTAATGCGCTCCACGGCACGGTCACGTTTTCCTTGTGCACGCTGGGGCAAATAATGTCAGGCCCCTCATTAAAGGGATGGTCTGGATTTGTTTTGAAACGAGGCTTTGTGACGCTACTATCAGTAGTGGTTCTTTTGTCCGTTCTATAAATGTACTGTGTTGTCATGAGTTTGGGGAAAAGTGGAGAAGTCCTCGGCTGATTGATAGCTGGCGAGACGCAGGCCTCAGTTTGAACCGATTCCTCCCATTTGGAACATTCAGCGAATGCGTTCATATAGCGGGGATACGAACTTTCCGCTCAAAAGTCAAAGTTTCGAGATGGAGTCAAAAGTTTGGAGGGATGAACAAATTCTGAAATTAGTTTAGAAAATACAAGGCAAACAAAAGGCTCTTCATTATAAAAATTGTTTTTTCGGGGGCCCCTTAACCATTCTAATTTATGATTGTGAAGCATAATTAGCACTGTTACAGTTAGCAGAAATTCAATTTTATTAACTTCGTTACTTTTAATACCTTAACAAACAAGGCCAGATACACTACACCGGATATCAGCATAAGGATATTTTTTTTCTCGTTTTTTTGAGAAGCATCTAAGGGTTCAGTTTAGAAAAAAACAACAAAAAAAACACTCACCACCATATGCCGTGCCAGCAGGCCTCGATTTCATTTACATTAGCTACAACAAATCTCAAAGTAGGCAGATTGTGAGTACAGTACTGGTATTCAGAAACCACAGCAAAATCCACAAATACCTGAGACCCTTTCTAAAAACGCTTATGGCTTCTTATTGTAGTTGTTCAGGCAACAAACGTACCTTAGTACGCATTAATATGTAGATTAATTTGTAGGATAGAAGCTGCGTTAGCACTGACAAAAAGCTAATATCTACAGTCTAACTTAGCAGATCCTAGCTATGCTAGCTAGCTTCTGGCTAGCGCTACCAGCGCCTGGGTGTTTCAGCTTCCCAAGCTACATTTTTTTTTCAAGATTTTTTTATGTGCTTATATGAAAAATCCACAAATAAATTGGGTGTTACGTCACGCTACGTTTTGTTACGTTTCTGTGAATAGTCATGGGTCCAATCTGTAGCTAATTCACTTCTGTTCACGCAGCATGTTTCCGTAAAACCTAGATTAAATGGAGCTATGCTCTGAGGTTTTCCTTTAGGGTATTTCCCGAAGTCAGAATTACAATAAATAAAAGCCATCTCAATCAGCAAAAAATGTGACTGTAAGTGTTTTTCAGAGGCAGTAGGAATAAGTGTTGCTTTTCTGCTTTCAATGAAAAGAGAAACCACATTAGACAACAGTGTGATATCAGGAACCAGTGGGTTGTCACACGAGGACACTCGCATCGGGCCAGACCCGACTCACAGGGACACAGTCTCTTGTCTTCCGCAGGTAAGGGAACCGTAACTCATAATAACGTCACCGAACCTCACTAGGAAAGGTCCAAGCCGCCCATTTAATATCAGCAGGCAGCTGCTGTCAAATAAACAAAATGTTCTCCTCTCCCCTGAACATAATGTGTTTGGGTGTCCGTCAGCATTCAGACGCCACCTCTAGCTTCCACTCCGGGATTAAGTGTTTTGCAGCTCAACACAGTCACCGTCTGTGTAATGTGTGTGATCAGTGTGTCTGCGGAGGATAAGAATAAGCAGTAGGCGTGTGGAGTTTTTTTTTCCCCTCTCTCTCTCTCTCTCTCTCTCCATCTTTATTTCTCCATTTCTCTCTCTCTCTCCTTCTCCTTCTCTTTCCTCACGGTGGAGACACCACGGTGCCATCTGCTTTGCATTTGTTTAACAAAGATTTATTGTGAAGCAAGACACTAATCCAAAACACACACGCTCACACACATATCTCGCCTTCTTCTCGTCACAGGCCGCGAAGAGAGGAGAAAAAAAAAAAAAAGGAGAAGAAGAAGAAGTGAGGGATGTGGGATTGGAAACGCTTGGCGCTCTCTTTGTCAACTCTCACTCTGACGGGGAGGAGAGAGAACCGGCTGGCACGCAGAGGTAGGAATGCCAATTACGGCCTCCTCTGCCTCCATGTGGCACACTCCAACACGCCGATCCGGAGCCGCAATTATAAACTTGTCATACATGTGTTTATGGTGAGGTGGAATCAAAAAAGTGCAAGACTTTGAGCAGACGAGCGCGCACGCACACACACACGCCGACGCTGAAACAGATTAAATCAAAGCAAAGGGAAATTGCTCATCTGTAGCTCCACAATGACAGGATTCACTTGTAATGTGGCGCAGAAGGTGTTACACACTTCAGCGTTGAACAAACGTGTTGCAGCAGGCAGGGATTATCATCTCTTTGTGAGGCACAAAAAAAACAAAACAAAAAAAAAAAAAACAGGTCAAAGTGGCTCCCCGAGAACAGCTCTCACCGTCGTCGGCTCGGGAATGTTAGCGATGTAGATTTGGCGTGTTCCCTCTCTCCGTCCTGTCCAGACGAACCCCACGCATCCGCCGACTCCTCCTGCCCTCTTCGTCACCTTCGTGCCAGGTGGAGAGGCAGGGTCCTCTCGGGCCGAGACCGCGAGACCCTCACGACTAGGAAAGGCCATTTCGGAGGCTCGTAAGGGCCCCTCACAGACGTCAGCAGGGTTAAAGGGTCCGCTTAGAGGCGGAGGCGCCGGGCCTGTCGAGCCTCCTCCCAAACACTCGTCAGCTTGTTAGTCCCGCTCGAAGAAAGGGCCGGTGGGTCCCCATCTGCCAAATGGTACAACCAAGGCGTTCATCATTTCGGGGGCTATACACACACAAAGAAAAGGAACACATGAGCATGTGTTCTTATGTATGTGCGCTTGTACGATCAAGTAAACACACTCTGGTCGTAGACATTAGAAGCCCCGTCCAGTGCCAGTGTTCAGTGCCAACCCCTCCAACCCCAAGGTGAAGCCCCTGCCAGTTCACCTGCCAGGGATGGACAAGCGGAGCACTTAGCGCCTTCATCCCCTGCCCCCCTCCGCACCCCACACACGCTCGGTCACACCCACTGCGTTACTCGGGGGTCAAGGAGGCTTCACCCGCTCCGCTCGTCGCCTCTCTTGCCAAGCGGCGCGGCAGCGGCGTCACCCTCTCCGAGCCGCTCGCGGCGTCAGTGCTCCGTTAGCAAGAGGTCGCTGTCAACAGCCTCTCGACTCATTTACAGTGACACACTAAAGTGTACTTCCTCCACATTAAATTGGTACGTTATTCTGCAAACGCTCAAGTTGGGAGGGTGGGGGGTGGAGGAGGAAAAAAAAAAAAAAAAAAAATGTCATCAGCACAATGTTGAAACCTTTATTATTCCCTTAGAGAAAATGTCACTCAAATTCATATGAATTTGCACATGCTGACGCTAATTCTCCTTCAATCTTCAGGGGATTGAGACAAGTGCGCCAACACGTTAATTGTCGGAAACTTTATGTTTTGACTGAAGCGATGAGAGTGCGTGTGCTTTAGAGCACAAAAGGAGATTACAGTAGTCAAATGACTCCATGTGTTCGTCTCTCTTTGCCAGAACTCATTATTCCGACTGCAGCATTTACTGCCCTGAGAAAGAGCGCTCCCACTTCTCCTTTGTGTAAAAAATAAAATAAATAAATAAAAATAAGATTTGATTGTTGCGAACTCTCCTGCTTGTTGTGCGACACTGTAATGCTGAGAATAAAGCCTGTGACCCCAAAAGAAGGAGACGCGACGAGGGAAGGACGTCTGACATGAAAAGAAAGACATCCGTCCTGGGAAAGCAGGCGGACAAGAGGATGTGGCGAGTTTTTCTCATGACCCTTTTGTTTTGAAAAAAATAAAAAAAAATGAAGAACGGCATTCTGTTTTTCCGTTTCGTCTCGGCCGCAGCCAGAGTTTTTGAAGTTTTTTTAATTTTTTTTTTTATATATATATATATATATATATGTCCAGTTCTGGTACCTGATGAGGACTGGGTGTGGTACAGTGTGTTTGCAATGAAAGGCTCTTAGTGGCGAAGCGGAAGAAATTAAAAGACCCAGAAAACATACTGAGAAGCATATAATTACATTTGTGTGTATAATTGAAATAACAAATTCATCAAATATCTGACACATAAATTGCTTTATGCATAAAACTCTTTTCCATGGTTAAAGTTCAGAAATGTGCACAGACGCCAGCAGGATGTTATGGCAGCGCGGCTGCGCCTGCAGCAGCGCGGCTGCGCCTGCAGCAGCGC
>VMRN01000015.1:5479093-5505593 GCA_010277015.1 Poeciliopsis turrubarensis
CTGCGCCTGCAGCAGCGCGGCTGCGCCTGCAGCAGCGCGGCTGCGCCCACTCTGCCTACCTTGAGATTTTCCTTGAGGTAGAAAAATCTCCTTAAACGAGCTACTCCTCATCGCTTGTTAGAGGGTTAATAGGAGCCATGTCTTGATGACTTCCTGAAAGTTTTTCTTAAAGAAAGAGAGACCCAGTTTCAAGGCACCAAAGTTGGAAAATTTCCTTTAAGTCAGATCTGATGTATACAGAATTTCGATAAAAACTGACGATGATGTCTCTAAATCGATACAGTGTGGCAGGGAAACAAAGGTTTCCTTATGTAATACTGCACCTTTAAGAATGGGAAAGCTTATAGTTGGTACCTCCGTCTCGGCAAAGCTGCTTAGTTCAGTGACAGACATTCGTTGTGACCTTAACTCAGAAGCAGGTAGTGTCTTGTTTTTCCTTTAGGTAAGCTAACATATACAGTATGGTGCTGTGCCTCCTCCTTTGCAGGAGAACAACGGCGCTAAAGCGACTCCCTGAAATGTTTCAAGGCAAGTGTGCAGCAGGGCCGCTGTTGCCTGAAAAAGATGATAAAGTGCATATGAAATAAAGCTCGATTTACTCGTGTGACTCAGTCGGGTCATTCAGTGTACGCGCGTTTTACTCATGGGAGTAAGTGTGACAGGGCTGTGTGTGTGGGGGGGGTCCGCCGGCTGAGCGGGGCAGGCCGAGGACGGCGACTGACGTCGAGGGGACGGCGGCGTCGTGGCCGGTGGGAGCCGTGCTGACGAACCGGAACTGTCTTCCAGCAGGTGAGGTGTCAGACAGACGCTCGTTCTGGCCGGAGAGGAACGGCAGCCATCTTTTTTTGTTTCCCTTTTCTCTCTGTCTCTCCCTTTCTCCTTTGCTTTGATCTCCTTACAGGTCTCGCATGGAGACCGGGGCGGCTATTTAAATCACATCCTGCACAGCTGAGAAAAAGCAGAGACGGCACAGTTGATGCAGTTAGAGCGCGCTCGGCTGTGACATGTTGACGTTTTGTCCAAAGTAGACGTGGGACGTACATCCTGTGTTTGGCCTCGTTAATTACATCGAAGATGTTTGCGTCCGGTTTAATGGAGTTGCAGATGGTGGTCCCCCAGGAACCTCGAATGACTTCACCGTGCTTTGCAGTGTCATCTGAGTGTGTGGGTTCCTGTGGGATGTCAATCTTCACCTCCTCCATCTGGACGGCATTAAGTCGGAAGTCGCTCGTTGCACGACTAGACGGCGCTCGAGCGCTCCCGCCCCCTTCTGTCCGCTCGAACCGCCTATTACAGGGCATCGGTCTGGTTTTGGCAGCTCGTCTGCGTAGAAATGAAAGGCAGAATTATGACAAGCAGCTAAGAACTTCTGGAGATCATTTAAAGCTGTAAACGATATGCGTCATCCATCTTTTGTCCGCGACGGCAAAATCCATTCATGTTTTGTCATGAATTGAGTGGAACACGTTAAAGATACTAACCGCCGGTGTGTGTGTGTGTTTTTTTTTATATCACTGACGAAAGAGACTGGAAACACGGATGTGTTATAAAATGTGGGTTTCACTGAAAAAGATTCAGAAAAGTACATCGAGAAAGAAAAAAAAAACAACCCATTTTGACTTGTGTGTATTAGTGTCACGAGAAGATCACGAGTTTAGCTGATTTCCTGGCTTTGGTCAACAGTTTGGCGAATTCTGGCGTAAATCGTGAACCGTGTTTCTTCTGCTTTTTTTTTTTTTTTTTTTTTTTTTTTTTTTTAAGCCAGCATTTACCTCCAGTGACCCCTGACCTATGATTCTGTCGTGGAGAGTGTAACTGAAGCAAACTGTGACAACGGGAATATTTTGTCCTCAGAACTTTACTTCCTGCAAATCCCTTGCTGTTGCTCTTTCCTGGAATTATTCCATCTCACTGGTGAGGCGACCGTGCGTAAACGCTACAATCTTCATGGACTACATTTACCAGAAATAGTTGGTAACAAATCGATCTAAAGGAACACAAAACGATTGTCGATGAAGCCTGAAGTCTGGCCGGCCGCACCGTAGTCAGCCGCTTTCTTTCTTTCTTCTTCAGTTTTCTTTTTCTTTTTTTTTTCCTTTTTTTTTTTACAGAAAGCCATGAAGTGCTAACACTCTCATGAATTTCGACATTAGTCGCTTCCAAAAAGCTTTATGTCGTTTCAAGAAACTCAGCACCGTATTTGCCACAAATTGAATTTGTGGATTTACAAGGGTTAGGAGTTTGCCAAATGTTATTCAGCATCTCTGTACATTAGCTGATGAAACAATAAACCTGCCAAAACATGCTATTTTTGCCCATTTTGTATTTTTATTATCTAAAAAGTTGCTTCGCTGTTTTCTTTTTTTTTGGTTTGTTTTTAAACCTCTGTCCTCAGTGGATGGTGGTAAATGCTCGTTGGATAAAGTAAAAGACCGGTGAGGCGGTCACAGACCACCACAGACCACATAGCTGCACTGCTATTTTTTCCCGTGCAGTGCTGTCAGGAAATGTGGATCTGTATAATGTGCGACTTTATAAAACACCAGTTAAGAAGGGATTCAGTCTGACAAATGCGAACGGTAGTGGATATCGTCAAACCAAGTGTCTCATTCTGACCTAAATCGTGAACCGTGTTGAGCGCCACGGTCAGCTGCCTTCACTTTTAGGTCTGCAAAGATGCTCCGATGTCCTTTACATTTTCTCCAAGCCCCAGGGAAAACATCAAAGTTATTAACCATACACTCATTTCTGAAGTGTAAACACTCGGAGAAATTCTTTCAAAAAGCTATTTTCTGCAACACAGTGTGTTGGGAAAGCATCAAGTTCCCGTCAACCTGTCCAAATTTTGCCATTTTAAAATGACAGTCTCATCTTCTGTGATAACATGTGACTCTCTTTAAAAGTTCTACATGCACAAAAACCCAGAAAGAATGTATCCTCGTCCTTCTTCCCTTTGCACGATTCGTCTCTACTGTCTGTTGGCCTGACACGTAAAATACCGTTGAAGTCGGTACCTCCATCCTTTCTAAACTCGCGCAGGACGAAGGAGCAGAGAGGGGAGCTGAAACGGGTCGCCCCCGGACGGACAGACGGACGGACGGACGGCCCCCGACCGGAGCTCATTACCTCTCAGCCCTCATTCATCTCTGCTTACAGAAACCTGACAGAAGCGCACACGTGGTCATATACAACACGTAGACGCACGCCGGCCCTTCACACACACAAGCACCTAATTAAAACAGCAGCAATATAACACAGGTCCAAAGGGAGACGGCCTGCGCGGCATCCAGTTTTATGCATGTTGTTGTCTATAATATTCACGTCCACTGCTCCCCCAGTGCTCCTTCCTCTTGTTGTCTTTCCCCCCGCCCCGTCTTATTTTCCAGTCTCCTGTATGAGATTTACTTTCCTCTCACCGCCGCCTCTCCCTTCCACTAATTTACCCTCCGACCTGCTGCTTTCGCCGTGTACAATTACAAAGGGGAGTGCTAAGTAATGCGCTCTAATAATGCTCAAGCTGAGAAGGTTTGTCAGAAATAATTACTTCCCGCGGAATGAGTTATAGTCGTCACAAGACGTGTATAAATACCCACTGTTGTTCTGTCGAGATTTTCAATTCCTGAAGCAATTTCTGGTGCTTACTAAATCACTATTTTTCTTCTTTTTTGTTAAATTTATCGCTGGTAAAAAAAAAAAAAAAAAAAAAACACAAAACAAACAAACAAAAAAACAACGGGGAAAACGCTAATATCGGCACACGTGTGAGTTACCAAAGTGCAAAATCAATTCTAATCTGTAAGAGATTAAAAAAATAAATGAACAGAACAATGTGTGTTTCTTTCAGTATCGACATGTAAATCTGGAGGAACGCAGGGACGTCCAGGTAAAAGCGAACAGGCGCAAAAGAACTTAAAAAGCTAAGAAGAGGGGTTTGCGTGCACGCGCGTGCGCGCCAGTGTGTGTGTGCGTGCGCGTGTGTCTGTGTGTGTGACGACACGACGCTTCAAAGTGGATCAAATTCCAATCTTAGATTGCCTCCTTGGATAATGTGGAAATATTAGAGAAGCCTTGATCTAAAATGGAGCATGGAAATGAAGTGGCAGAGGAAGCCCTGAGGACAGGCAGCAGATCCAGCGCCGGGCCAGTCGTACGTACCTCTGGGAGGCTGCGAGCACAGCCTGCCTCTCCTATGTAAATGTCCCATTCCACACATTAGTCATACTGCCTTCACCATGCACTAAAGTGTGTCTCGCCCATCAAACTCTGCCTGCCTCCATGAAGATCCCTCGAATGTTCCACAGATAAACCCCAGAGGCCTTTTCCTTTTCTTTTCTTTTCTTTTTTTTTTTACCCCCCTCCACCACAGACCACATAGCTGCTGATTGGTTAGACACTTCAGGTAAACGGGAGAAATTCTAATGGGGGTAACATGGATGCTGATGCTGTTGGTCCAGAGTGCTGATAATATCAGCGGAAATACCTCCGGATAAAGATGAATGTGTTTTCAATTCCATCTAATTTCCGCTAATGGGATTTTCATCACAAACACTGTGACAAGTGGATGGAAGAAACAATGCCGTCGAAGTTAATATCTCTGCAAAAAGTTGAATGGGAATCTTTTGTTTTTGTGGGATGATTATAACTGAAGCTGCCGTCAAACTGCTTTCCGTCCTCATCACTGCAGAGGAGGAGAACACTCTCCACGACAGACTCGCAGGAGATATGCAGCATCTTCCTGCGAACACTGGAAAATCTAGGATTCCTTAAGAAGTAAGGCCGTTTGTGGCCTTACTTCTCATACAGTGAGAATAAACTGTACGATCTCGCATGGTTTTTTTCTTTTTAGCATTGTCTATCTGGTTATGAACCGCTCTCAGCACAATTAAGGCTAATTCTTTTTCAAAACTGTTCCCGTATTTTATGGTCAACCGCAGTTGCTGACCTGTACATGCTGGCCTTTAGGTTAATGGTCATATAGGGCTCATACCAGGGTGGGATATTAGCATGACGTGCTCGAACACCATGACAGCCAAAGTGATGCAATCATGTCTTATGGGTCCTTTCAGATGCGGCGTGACAGCGGCGCCTGCCGCTTTAAAACCCACCGTATGACAGGTTGTCAATGTGCTGGAGAAAGTGCAGCTGATATCATTGAATGTTTCAACTCCCTAAATTACATGACATGTTTCCATTTCTCCTTCTGAGAGAGATTTACTTAGAGATAAGCGTGTCAAGAGCGTTTCAACAACCAAGTGTTTTTTTTTTTTGGTAAGATGTTTCCTTTACTTTGTTCTTCATGATGTAATTTGATCAAACTTTAAACCTCCACATTGTTATTCATTTATATTGCAGGACGTATAAAGTAAATGTGAAAGTCCGGAGTTTATTTTCCAATAGTCCTCATGTTTTTAATCAGAGCCCAGATTTCCCTCTATGTTAGTCAAATTAAGGCAAGAAAACCTCTTTGTTTCCACTTCCTCAGCCCTCATATCCAAACCTTCTAATCATGTTACAATATACAACATTGAGGGCTTTTTTTTTTTTTTTTTTTTTTAACCGCTGCGATTTCTGAGGTATTTGTACCAGAATTTCAACTTTCAGTCAATATTGTGTAGCACTATCTTTCACATCAGTTATTTCTGAAAGTATTTTTATCATGTCCGATCCTAAATCGTGTCGAGTTGTTTAGATTTCGGTAGCCGATTTCTTGCTGTTTGTTCAGGGTCATTTTTCTGGAAGGTGAACCTAATTCGTGGTTCCAGGTCTTTTGAAAGGCGCGTCATACTCAATCACAGAACACGAAAACCCAAAACATGAAAATCGGAACAGACGCATTCAGGTCTGAACTTTGATTTACACTGGAAGGTGAACCTGGACCACAGTCTCCAACCTTTTGCTGCCTCCAGCAGGTTTTCTTCCAGAAATGGTTTGAATTTAGCTCTAGTCATCTTCCCATTGACTGTGACCAGCTTCTGTCCTTGTTGGAAAAAGTATCTCCACCAAATGTTTCTGCCACTATCAAGTTCCCTTGCTGGAACAATTTGCTTGCAGGGAAGTTTGGTGTAGTTTAGGAGTGTTTAGCATGTAGGATAAGAAGTTATATTTTGGTCTTCTTCCACACCTTTGCTGTGTCCTCCACATGGTTTGTGACAAACTTCAAACTTTCTTCAACAACCGCATTCTTTTGCCAGATTTTGTTGACTGAATAATTTTGCTACGCTGTCAGAAAGCTTGCGTACGTGAGCTACCGGTCGCCAGTCCATCGCCGACTTTTCAGATTTGAATTTGTAAAAGGTATTGAAAGCCAAACATTTTCTCTCCGCATCCCAGCCTCGCGGCACTTTGTGCTGCCCTGTCTCGTTGAAAATTGTGCTTGTAACGTGACAAAATGTGCCACTGCAATAATGTCGGAGCTCTGCGGGACGCAAACAGTTGAAATGTTGTTTTCTGGGCGATGCTGGTTCTCTTTAAAGGGAACGGCAGCCCATACAGATGGCCCTCTCTGCAACCTTTGCCTGTGTTTCAGAACTGGACGTGGATCATAACGTTGTTATTAATATTTGCACAGTATTTGTGGAAAAGCTATCTTCCTCCAACCCACATGCCCTTCTGTACGCACTCTTGCTCCCTGGTGCTAAGATGTCAATAAAAATCTATCGTAGGTTAATCTCCCACCAATGGAAACATGGAAACACTTTATCCTAAGCTGCATATGTTCCACGCTCGCGGTCGATTTACTGTATGTCAGGGGCGGTATTAGCATTCATATTAGCCGCCTCTCCCATGTATGATATCCGTCATTGCCAGGGCCTTTAGAGCACCGGCACAGTTCAGGGATCCTTATCTCATGAGCCATAAATTAGGGGACGAATTCCCTCCGAAACATTGCAGGCGAAAGATGGAGGATGGAGTCATTGTGCTTGCTTGGTGTTTTGACACCGTAATGACACATGTTTTACAATCACCTCCCCTTCCTCTCTCTCTCGCTCTCTCTCTCTTTCCTTTTTTTTTTCTTATTCCGAAGGAGTGGACCTGTCCACTCCTAGCCGGAGAGAAATGGGCCTCTCGGACATTACCACCTCTTCCCAGGGGAGACATAAATGAGATGGAAGCGATAGGGGGAGACTGCAAGAAGAAGAAAGCGGGCCAGGACAGTCTAAACACAGAGGGAGGGAGGAAAGGAGCCATTGAGCGGACCGTTGGGAAGTGGCAGTTTTTGATTTGGGCTATATTGGCTCACCGCCCAGGGCAACACATTTGAAGAGGAATGGATGCCCCCACGGTTCTGCAACTGTAGGTTGCAGAACCTCCTGGGTTACCTATTGGCTCTGAAGCTTAAAGGCTTTTTTTTTTTTTTTTTTTTTTACAACTATTTAGACAATATCTGATTATCTCCAATTCAAAATTTAAATTATTTTAACATTTCAAAGCTGAACTTGAAATGAGATTACTTAAGAAATCCTTTCAGTGGCAACGACTGAGCTATGGATGAAAGTAGCTCCACCTTCAAGATGAAGCTCCTACCTGAAGCTGAAGCCTCACAGAGCAGCCCTGCCCCGTGACTCACCCACCCAGCTCCTTCAGACTAGCCAGCAGAAATTGGAAAAAACTTGGTGGAACTCTGCATCATTATATGAGCTGCTTCTCAGTGCAACGCTGGTAAAAGCGTTGTGAAAGGGTTAGTGGAGGATTTCTGTTGTGATGACTTGCTGAAGACAGACTTTCAGGAACGGCAGGAGATTTTAAAGACACAGTGAACCAATTTCAAGTCATCAAATTACTAAGTTATATTTGTTATAATATAATTATCAGTATTTTTAAAACAGCTGAAGGAGAGTTACTTGTTTATACTATAACATACATAATACTGAGCCTTTAAAGTATAATTTGAAATGTTTGAATTTAAAATCAGAATAAGTTTTACTGGCCAAGTTTTTATTCACTAGATACAGACATAATGGGACTAATGGTATGATCACAAGAAAAAAAAATCTCTTCTTGTTTTGATTTTTCTAAACTGCAGATTGTAATAGTGCAGTATTACTATGACTCTGGCTGTAAGGTGTTCATTATATTCATCAGAGACAGCCTGGGGAAGAGAAACCGTCTATGTGGTGAATGTTTTTTGTTTTGTTTTTTTTCTGAAAATGCAGCTCTGATGGTAAAAGTCTAAACAGTTTGTGTCCAGGGTGTGTGGGCTCTGCAGATATGCTCGCTGCCGACCCCAGGCCTGTAAAAGTTCTGGGTGGATGCAGGCCTAGTTGTGCGTTGCGGCCTGTTCCTCTCCTGTTTGAGTCAAACCATGTAGTGATGGACGAACACCAGACAGACTCTTCTGGTGGTGCCCCTTGAGTTTCTGCTGGGCATTCTTCCAATTAGTGTCTGTGTGTGAGGAACATCTCCGGTCATGAGGTGGTTTTTAAGAACTGGAAATGACTCACAGTCTGAGTCAACCACTCTGGGAGTGTTCTCCAGATGTTCACACTTTCTAGTGGGTAGGGCACCAGGTTGTTTTTCCTCAACTTGGCCCTAGAAGATTGACGCCATTGTCCCCTTCAACTTAATGACTGGTTGCTACCATCCATGGTTGCAGAAACTGCCTTCAAGAGTTTACGATAACCGGCAATGAGTCTTTTACGACGGAGGGGAGGAATTTTGACCCAACCTTCTTTGCAGAACTTTGGTAGTTTTGAGGTTTTCAGTCTTCCGCCTCTTCTTTTATGTCACGTCTGAGCAATAAAATGCCTTCCAGTTTGGACTTTGACTAGACCATCAGAAAACCTTGAGATTGCAAACCGATGGTCAGACATTCTCCCACAGGACTTTCAGCTGGGAAGCTAAATTCATGGTTACTTAAATTATTTAGCGTTTTCCAAGAACTAAAGAAGCAAATGAGCCTCAGACCATCACATAACCACCACCATGATTTTTATTCTGAAATGCTGCTAGTTTTACACCGAATGCAACAGAAAACACACTTTCCAAAAGTGTCGATTTTTTTTTTTTTTTTTTTGCTTTGGTATTGTACAGAGTATTGTCCTAAAAGCATATTCCAAAGTTTTCTTGATTTGTGATTAATGGCTCTCATTGTGGTTGTCCTTAGGTCTTTGAGGTTTCTAAACATTTTTCAGACTGATAAATGTTACTAACTATGTTTCCACTGACCATATATTTGCACAATTTGACATTTGGTAAATAAATTTCTTCAATAGAAACACAGCAATTTTGGGAAAAGAAATTATATATGTTTTATTTTAATAAAAGTTTTGCCACTGTGATCAGGCCGTTTTGCTTTTACCTTTCAAGAATTTAGTTATTTCTCAAAAACTGCAGTGGAAACATATTTTTCGCATCACACAATGAACCACCGGACGCTGCCACTGACACAAACCACGAAGAAGACGATGCCAGGAAGCGGAAGGAGGATGATGAAGCGGAATGTTTCTTTAATGACTTTATGCCTAAACAAACTTATTCACGTATGATTTCATTTCATTTAACTCAAACGCCACAATTTGTGGAATTGTTGACGTAGTCTTGCCACTCCCTTTTTTAGTGGAAAGGTGGCTGCAAACTTTGTTTCACATCGGCTATTCGATTTTCTCCATCTGTGCACAAGTTGTGTTGCTTTTAAAGGTTTCTCAGTCGACCCGAAAGACCGTTAAAAGTAGAAAAGCAGCAGCAAAACCGCTTCGGAGTTGTCGGCAAATAAATGCAGCTTCTCAAAAAATTTGCTCAAACTTAATTCCTGAATTGATAAAGTTACTTTTCCTTCGCCTCGTATGTTAACTTTTTCCTGATGAGCCTCGAGAACTGTATTAAACGGATTCTGGGGGTGTTTTTTTCCAGCAACTTTCTGTTGTTGCTCTACTGGAACGGACTCTGTTGGGGTGAACTGAAGGGGAGTGTTCGCCCGGCGCACCATTGATGCCAGATCCGCCACTGCAGATTGGCTGGCGATGCGACGGGAAACGAAAGAGAAAAGGGGGTGTTTGTTTTTAATTGCGCCCAGGGCTGCCGCACAAGCACAAAGGTGCATCATTACTTACCTGACAGAGCTCCACAATCACAGGCCCTTCCTAATAAATACTCGTTACTTAAGACTGGAATATAAATAAAGTGAAGGTCACATCTGAGAGAGAGGCGGGATCTAGGCTTTTTTAAACCATCAACCCAACCTACCTCTCTCTCTCTCTCTTTTTCTCTCTCTCCCCTCAGTTCTTTGGTGCTCTTTCTTTCTCGCGCTCATTATAGGGGAAGCCATGCAGGGCTGGTTAGGAGAACGTGTGATGAGCCTTGGGAGATATATCCACTGGGAGGGAGTGAGGTGGGGATAGACTGAAGGGGAAGGCGAATAGATAAAAAAAAAAAAAAAATGCTGACTTGTCTTCAAAGGAGGCAAAAAAATAAAATAAAATAATAATTGAAATGGGCTCCGCGCGCGAGTGTGTGCGTCTGCGCGTGCGCGCGCGCGGAGAGAGGGTGGGAGAGATTGAGAGGCTCCATGTTCGAGTTGGTCATTAATTGAGGAGGAACGCGAAACACTGTGTGGTCCTCCGCAGACACCGTCGCTGACACGCGAGGCGGAGATTGATAGAGGAAACGGTGAGATAAAGATATGAGAGGAGGGGAGAGGGTGGAGGTGGAGGTGGTGGTGGGGTTTTCTCCGGCTGAAAACGAGGAGGAGGCAGAGGAAGACGGAGGGAGACGGGAGTTCAAAGTGTGCCCAGACTGAGTCCTGTCCTCGCCGTGTCCTTCCTCGAGCCCCGAGTCACGCATCGCTCATCTTGTCACATTGAACTCCAGATGCTCCTGCCCCGGAGAGCGCTCCGGCCGCGGCCATTTTTCTTCATTCTCGCTAACAATTTGGTAATGAAATATTGATTTTTAGTTAGATTCATATTGATGCCATTAGCTTTGCATTGATAAATCACGTTTGGCCGCTCGTCTGGTGTGGCAGAGCGAGAGAGCCCGGGCCCAGAGATTACAATCAAAGCCACTGATGTGTTAATTTGATGGATATTTGCCCTCCACCACCACCGCTACATACCCCCTCTCCTCCTCTTCCTCCTCCCCCTGCCTCTTCCCCTCTTTATGTTTCACTGCATTTCATAACATTGTGTTTCCTTTTCTTTTTTTTTTCTTTCTTTTTTTTTTCATTACAAAGCACCCCGCGAGGATATTTATGTCCATGTCCATTTCTCCTGAAATAGCCTTTCAGCCGGCCTGCCTGTGGCAACGCTGCGCAGTCTTAAAAGTCATTTCATTTCTTATAGACAAGACAGGGATATGAGGGACTGTTTCACACCCGTTGAGTCAAATGAGCAAAACAGGAGAGGGCATGGCTATTTCTATACTTTGACACCCAACAACGAAGCAGCGGTAGCAGAGGCCCGCAATCTCACGAGAGGCCCTCTTTTGCATGAAATCCCCATAATCTACCAGCAAAGGAGTAAAGGATATGAATTTTATCCAGTCCTCCCCCCCCCCCCCCCCCATAGTATTTATTGTCAGAAATATTGGCAATATATGTGGAAACAGAAAAAGCAGCACTCAGGGTGCATCTTTTATTTATTTATTTTCGAAAGGAAGCGATCCGCTTAAACGCCTGGAAATCGTGCAGCCCTCTTAAAGCGTCTCACGCGCCAAAAGGTTGGGGAGGATATAACATTTGAGAAACATTAGGATCATTTTCCAGATTAGGGCGGTTTTTAAATGAGTCTCCTGCCGCAGCTTCGCCTTCCAACTGCAATATGTGTCTGCACACAGTCATCTTAATGAAAGGAAATGATGGCGTTCACTTTAATGACGTGGAGTTCAAGGACTGCTTATTGTTCCAGAGAAAAGCCATCGTTTTTCACGGTAATATGAGTATTTCTTTTTCTTTTTTCCTTCACGGTGCAATTTCATTTGAGAAACAGACACTGAAGGTTAAACGAGCTATATAGGTTGTCAAAATAAGACCAAGAAGAAAAAAAAAAAGTAAAAATCCAGGTTTTGAAACAGATATGTTGATAACGTCCTCCTGTGGCGTTATCACTGTTTTGGTAATGCTTCATCTGAATTCCTTTTTAATCTTTCTAGGCGATTATGCAAAACAGAATACGGCCCTAATTATCGCAGACAAAAGAGCCACTCTGTTTCACTCTAGTTAGAAAGCAATTTTACAGCGAGCCGACTTCTGCCTTCGACATCCAGCAGACGTTTCTCTGCTGCTTTTTAAAGAAATGTACGGATGGCAATCTACTTTACGGTATGTTTACGGTGCGTGTCATAAAGCGGCTCCCCCGTTTACATTTGTTCCCTAATTTAGTGCTCGGCATGGCGGGAATCCAAATATTTTGCTTCAGATGTGATTTTGTTTGATAGAATGACAATAATCCCGTATCAAACGAAGGGCAGATGATCCCCAGACGTCTGGGTGGTTCAAGGGGGTGCTTTGGCATTTACTCGAAACACAATTAAACACCAGAGTTATGGCTTCTTTAGGGTTTCATGCCTTGCCTTTGATCCCATACTGCCTCCATCTCCTGTCATGGATCATGGAGCCAAACGGTTGTTTGGGAAAAAGGCCAGCCAGGTCCGAACGAGGGTTTGGGGAGGGCGGTGGCTTCGGTATGACGACAACAAATCTGAACTGACTGAACCTCCAGTTCGGCTCCAACATTGCTCCTACTCATCAAATCGTTCTTTGAATCAACTTTGTTGACTTATTCATGGGTCAAACAATGGTTTAAACCCAGTCAAACTCATTCTACATACAGCAGCGGAAATTGACTGGACAAACATACCAACCAATCACATTTACTTTTAGGGGACTTTTTTTTTAGAGTTGAATAACAGTCTGATCAAGTATAGAAGCATAAACGAGGCTGACATTGTACATTCTTAATTTTTTTTTTTTTTTTTTTTTGTTTGATTAAAAATTACCATCAAAGCATTTAAAGCTCAGTTTTCTTACTTCTGACTGTCCCCTGAGCCATAAGTGGAAATACTGCATTGGTTTAAAATAAACTCCCATCAACTGTACATCTTACCAGGATCTCAAAAACAATTTTATCTTTTGTCCCAACTGGGTAGGACGGTTGCCCGGCAGACAGATTTACAATGGCTCCAGTCAAACCAGTAAAAGTTGCATTCCTCCAAAAAAGAGGGGAAGAAAATGCTCCAAGTTGGAGTCTTTGGAAAGTCGTTCATCATGCGCAGTGTTTATCAAAGCCAATCATCTTGAATCTCGCTTCTGTGTGTTTACCCCGGTTGTTTATGACTCTTTTATTGTCTACTCTCTATTGTCACTCAAGATCTCGTGGCATCGGTGACCTCGATTTTCAATATGCAGTAATAAAAGCTTTTTTTTCTATGCACTTTTTAAAAGCTCAAAGTCTTGCAGTTTTTTTTTAATCAGACTTTTTTATTTAAAAGTTGTTGTGTTGTTTTTTTTTTTTTGCTTGTTTATTTGTTGCATTTTTAGAACTTCTTTTGGAATAAATATAAACTTTCAAGGGCATTTTTTTTCTACTTCCATTATTTCCACCGCAGGATCAGAGGTCAATTGAGATTATAATCTTAGTTAGTTACGGTAAACTATCTTTATCTTAAACCGAGAGAAGCTCTTTGACAAGAGAATGCTAAACATTTCTTAACTACCTATATTTTCTGGTAACAATAAAATAAGCAACATAAGTGACTGACATTTAAGTTTGCAAACAACATTTTAACCCTGTCACAACACATCGTTTTACAGCAGTTACATTACATTACCAAAATAAAATCCGTGTAAGTGCACGAATTATGTGAATGTGAAATTCCTTTTTTTAGATTCTGAGAGGTAATAAAAGTCAAATTCTGTCATTAGAGCTTTTGGAGTAAAGTTTGAATGTTTCAGCTTTGCAAGATACAACGTTTAACAATCATAATCTCCTGAGATTGTAAACAAGGTACTTATTTATGCTTAAAAAGGTGCACAGAAGAATGAGTGAGTCCTTGGTGTCTAACACAGACTATCACTTAAGAAAAAGTAGTAATTAATGCAAACTTCCTCTGATTTTGAATTGGTTCAAACTATTTCAGAGACTGAGCACTGTGAAATTATGCAGAAGTTCTGGCTGCAGAATAACACAGATGGTCACAAGTCATTTTTTCAGAGTCCAAGTCCAGTCTGAAGTCATTGAGAGCCAAGTCCAAGACAAGTGTCAAGACAATAATGACATAAACATGTTCTCAGCAAGTCCCCAGCATCTACTGCTCTAACCCGACACCACTTGTGGGCCTGAAAAGTAGCTGTTACTATGACTGAATCACTTGATATAGTTTCATTTCTCAAAGTCAAACATTTATGGTTTGCGAACAGACCTTGGCTCTCTGAAGAAAAGCTGAAGAAGACATTGGGTAGTTTTACTACGTTTGTGTCGTATAATCAAAGTATATCTCCTAAAACCACGTTGACCTCAACACGATGGATCTAATGTTGACCAGTGAGGACACATCTCTGCTCTGAAACGCCACCTTGACTTTGAGCTGTTTTGATTTTGGACGATAGTTCGCCTCTCCTTTTTACGATGGCTGCTGTAACTCATCTCACAATGGATTCCCATCGGTCCAAACTTCCATCAAGTCCCAAGATGCCCGGCGTGGTTTTCATTGATTAGACTCAAGAGTCCCCACATCTCAGGAGAAATACCTACAGCTCAGGAGGATTTACTATTGATCCCCACCTTCCTATGTGGTAATATACCTCTATCCACTCCCCCCCCCAACACACACACACATACACAGCGCTGTCTCCATTTTACCGACAAGGTGTGCCGTGCAGATATACTCAAAACATTACGACAGAACTGATAGACTCAGAGGGAGAAGTTTTTCCAGGGGAGACGGCGCTCCGGGAGAGATGACCTCTCGTTCAACTAAGAGTGAGACGCCTCTATTTGAATTCTGTGTATGCTCTGATTGATGAGGCTTTATGTTGCCCTGCCCTTTACTGTATTGTACTAGCAAGCCCTTTATTACTTTAATGCCTTTCCAGTGATGTCATCCTGAGGTCATGCTCAAGCAGGGGCCATCAGTTGGGCTTTGATTGGCAGAGGCGCTGCCGAGGCTCGGCCAATGGCTGCGCGGCGGGGCAGGTGGTTGTCATGAGATGGGGCAGGCAGGGGAGGGGCTTCGTTAGCGGCCCCAGACATGCAGCGTGAATCGATATCGAAGCCCCACCAAATTCCTCCGAAGCATTGCGGCGTTCCCCCGGCCGTCCGGCGGAGAAGGGCCCGCGCTTCTCGCGCACTCTCTAAAGCGCCGATCCTGCAGCTCACAGCGGCTAAATGGGCAGGAAGACGGGGGAGGTGGAGGGAAGAGAGCAGTGGAGCGGGTTTCTGAAGAGAGAAGACAGAGCAGTCAAACATTTCAGGGCCCGCCATTCCAGAGTAATGAAGCATAGCAAGAGAATATACCTCTGCAACATTTGATAAAGATGGGCTGACACACCAGTCCAAATAGGTTCCTCTGTACGTCGGCACGTGTCTATCCATCACTGCTAGGCAGTACAGACAGGAAGAGGAGAGTGGAAGAGGGAGGAAGGGGGTGCAAACAGGAAGAAAAGTGTAAAAATTGAGTGACAGTGAGGGAACAGGTGGGGAGGTAAGGGTAGATAGAGAGAGAGAGAGGAAAGATAACGGTGGAGTGAGTGAATCCTTGGCAGCTGGTGGATCCTATCAAGGCCGATTGGTTGGTGAATGAGGCTCGGGAGGCCCGTGTCCTTGTACCCACCGGTTTGTTTTCCACTCGCTCCGGTACTCCTGCTCCTGCAGCGGAAGACAATAAAGAAGCGAATGAGTAAACGTTGCACATTTTACGTCCTCATCATCCCCGCACTCTGTCTCTCCATCTGTTACCGCCTCACCCGCGCCGTAAAAAAAAAAAAGAAAGAAAGAAAAAACAAAAAGAAGAAGAAGGAGGTGAGGAGCGCAGCAAAGAAAGACAAACAAGGAAACAGTTGTATCTCCTGAGTATACAGACTCAGAAGTTTTGGCCAGGTTAAACGACGAAGCTCTGAAAATGCAGTTGACTTGCCTGTGGAACAGACATTAAAAGTTAGATATGAAGAGCAAAAGGTTAATCTCTATTATGTGACTTTACAGTTGGAAGGTGGTAAAATGAAAATGCACTTAAATGTCTCTAAGCTGCTCTACTCATATCTGTGGATCTGGAACTCAAATATATAGTGGTGAATTTCAAGCGCTTTCTATTTTCTAATATATGGCACTGTCGTAAACCTACTAAGAAATGGCACCTGAACTGACAGCGGAGTATTCATCAAAGAAACAGCCAAGAGGCCCATATTAGCTCTGGACGAGCTCGACTGGACAACTATTGGTACAAAAACACCTTCAGGTTTTGATTTCATTTGAAAACCATAAAGCCATCGCTTTCCTCTTAAGTTATGCACTGCCTTATGTCGGCCTTCTTTCCATATAGCATCCCTGCAAATTCATTTAAAGTTTATGGTTGTATTGTGATCCAGTGTGGGAAACTTCAAAGGGTACGACTAGATTCGCCAGGCAATGTAAAATGTTTTCCTTTTGAGACATCATGGCAAAGCACAACTCTATGTGAGGATGTTTCATCTCACGTTTCCAAAAAGTAAACTTTTACGCTGACGACTGTGTTGTTTTAAACTACAGCTGCTGTTCGCTAATCTTTGAACCCATGCAAAACTTTCATGTGTAATTGTGTTCCGTCTAATCTCACTGGCTTTGCAGCAGTGCTGCTGTATGTGCCGCGCAGTTGTGTCTGCAGGCATCGGGGGCGCCACAGATTTCCGCACCTGGCCGAATAATCGTCGAGTCAGTTGATATTGATCAACAACTTTACCATAAAAGGCGGCTGCTGACATGTCAGAGTTATTTTTCGCTCTCGGACAGTAATGGCTTAACTTTTTGCCTCTTTCAGCAGATCCGTCCTTTTGGGAGGAACAAGCGCTGCTTGGAACTGCGCAAACACCAAGACAGGAAGAGAGAGGAGAAACCAATACAACAAATAAGCCCTGCCACAACACAACGCAACATGGCTGCTCGTCGTCCCCAGGAGGTAGCACGGGGGGGAGGGCCCCTCAGCCTGCCAGCACGGCCAGGTACACAGCTTTGCTCTCAAGTCTTGCAGTGATTAATGAAATCTTAACGGTAGGCGAGACACAAATATTCATCACCTGGCTGCCCCTATTGTAATGCATGTGGAGAAGCAGGAGTGTGACAGAGGAGAGTGGAGACAAGAGCCCGTCCAGAGACAAAACACAACATGGGGCACGGGGATTATTACCAGGCCCACAGAAACAACGCTTTTTGTTCTACCCAACAAAATGGAGGCCTGTGATTTATGGACAGCCGGCATCTGTTTGGAGCAAGGGGAGACACAGATTCATGTCTGCTATTATGGGCTGTCCATGTAACGCAGTGTGAGGAGCTGAAAAGGAGGGAAGAAGAGGGGGTCGCCGTCGGTCGAGGGGTTTTGTAGTCGTTAAGAGCGCAACCTTCTGGGGAAAGTGCAGAGTGTCAGCTCCACGTCGTACCGTGAATCTGTTCCTTCAGAGTGTGGGTGAGGCGCCGTGTTACATTGTATATCACAAACAGATGTAGGCCCTCATAAGCCACACCAAGGGAAGCGGCCCAGACGAGGTTTCTGCTGTGAACAGGCACGGGAGCGAAACAAAGTTTGATACACCGGATGATAACGGATGTTGCCAAGCTGAGCGAGAGAGAGGCAGAATCTTCCGTACCATCGCGCCGCGCAACGAATCCAGCTTTGTGTGCAAGACTGATACGATCGTTTTTTGATTGATGACACGCCTGAGACCAGGCCACGAAGCTGTAGCGGTCTCTGCGTCTTTTTTTTTTTTTTTTTTTTTCTCTAAGAAGTGGATGGACGAGAGACCAGCAGAAAATGCGGGGGTTGGGGAACGGGGTTGAGGAAGCAGAGATGGAGTGCGGCAGACAGCGAGGGGAGATTGCGCGCTGTCTGTGTGTGCAGCGTAGCATTGACTCGTGCGTGCTCCCCAGTGATAGATAGTGTCAGGTTCGGGCTGCTCAGTGGCAAGGGAAGAGCAAAGCCCCCCTGCCCCCCGCCAAAATGTTTTAACACCCGTCGCTGATCCCTGTCAACATCCACACCAGCTAGCCTGACAACAGGCGGCCTGATGCCTGCCGTGTACGTTCGTACCCGACGCCTCCATGAGCAGCACTCATATAGACGTACCATACTTCCTTTTCGGTGCATGACATCGCCCTTCTTAAAAAGCACTTAATATATCCAAATCTCAACCTCAGAAAACAATTACACAACCCTGTTTTTTTGTTTTTGTGAGAATCTCTCTTTTTTTTTTTATATTCCTCCAGGCAGCAAGAGAGAGGGAAAAAAGGCCCTCATTGTTCTATTGTTCACATTGTGTCCTTCTTTGCCTTGGAACAGCGATTGTTTGCTGCACAGTTAGGGAACACAATGGTGTTCACATAAAAATGAGCCACTTAGCTCTCACACTAAATTAGCACTGCAGAGGGGAGTCGGGCTTTCCAAAATCGCTTATTCACATTTTCCGCTCCTTACCAGCCCTATAAAACCAGCCGCTTCTTGCTGAGGTGGACAGAAACGGTGACAGCCGGCGCGTACGCTCCATCCGTATCGCTGTGTTTTGATGGAGTAAGAGCAGAGGTATTCAATTATACGGGTAAGATTGTACCATCATCTGCCATAATCGTGTGAAATCAAAACCAATGGCCTGTTGAAATGAATGTAAAAAAAAAAAGAAAAAAAAAAGAAAAAAAAAAGAGTGGGGATTGACAATTAAAGATGCAGTGATGTATTTTTTTTCTCTTTTTTTTTTCTACCGCTAACAAACGTATTCTGACAATAAAACACAACTTGGTGCTGAAGTGAGATATCCAAAAAGTGTAAAAGTTTTAATGGTGCACTGAAGGATGAGAGTGCGACGTCTGTTTTCTGAGTGCTTGGCCAAAGACAAGAAGTGTTTCATTTACATTTACACCAATTCGGACCCTATTTTTTTCCGCAAGTGTTGCCATTTTTCATTCTTATGTGCTTTATGCTATTGAGAATTGCTTATTTGAATCAAGATGGCAGTAAATGTTGATTTAAAAAATGCTCAGCTTGATTGTGGTTTGGACTCGATGATTACTGCTTACAGATTACCATTGAAGAAAATTACTCAGAGGGTTCCTCTGATCATAAATAGCATTGTCTGGAGTCATGAAACCAGACTTTTCAACAGCAAACTTTGAGGAGATTATAGAAATTAGGGAAGAAACATCCCTGTGTCCGGTACGAATTGATGCAAAGTCAGTATGAAACATCTGTTACATTTTCTATTCAAATAAGTTGGTTATAAAACTCCAATGAAAGGTGAACATTTGCTGAAACCAGAACCAAATCGAATCAAGAAGCAATTTTTCACGGATGTTGGTTCTGAAGCCTTTTGTTTGCAAATGATGGAAACAGAGTTTGAGTCCCAAACTAGTAAGGATGGTAAAGCTGAAGGAAGCCGTGTTGATGACAATAATTGCTTTCAAAACTTTATCTAGAGTTTCGTTTGAACTTTTTTTCCATTACTAAAATGAACTTCTGCTTGTATCATGTTAAACAGCGACACGATTTCCCAAAGACCTGTGTTGTGATGGTTTTAGAGATCGTGGATCCAGATACATGTTTCTCTTGATATTTTTGAAATTTTGCAGAAATGAGGAGTGTTTTGAGAAAAACTCTTTTGTTCCATGCAAAACATGCACTGAATGTTTTTTATTATCACGGACCGTAAGAAATACACTTTTTAAATTCTTTTTTGTGTTTTTATGATTTTATTTTTGTTACTCTTCCATGGACATCTTGATTAAAAGCACAAACTCATTTTTCATTTATCAAAATTTGGTAGTTTTTATTTATTTTGCATCAAATATAAACTTTATTTTCCTAAACAAAACAGAATAAAGTCATTTAAAGTCGTTTGGGTTTTGCGGTTTCGTAGGCGCAGTGGCCAAAGGATGGCCTTTGGATGCCAAGGGTCGCTGACCCCCAGAATAAGCTGGGTGCATGTTGGGGAAAACCGCTGGAACCATCAAAAGTCTGTCGTCTTGGAATCCTTTTCAGCTGAAGCCGCCCATGGGCGAAGCAGCTGTTCTGCTGGGACTTGAATATCACTTTGAAGCAACACATCAACCAGGCAACGGTTTTAATCTGGCTCAAAATGATCCCTGAAGACTTTTGATGATCAAATCTGTCCATCCCATGTGTTTCAGTGTCGCCAAATGTTCCCAAAACCTGTCCGGCGTATACAGCTCAGACATTTTACTGCATTCACACAGAAGACCAGTAAGCACCTTTGAAGGAGGAATTGATTACAAAGAAGTGAGTAAAGAAGCAGAAATATGAGTGGATGTAATCAACGTGACGTATTCAGAGAAACGGGAGCTTGTTTTTGAGAATTGAGGGCTGTGCACTTTACAACAAAACAGCAAACATAAAAAGTCACATGCTATAATATGATGAGCTAAAGTGCGTTTGATCGGTTTCACAGAAACATCTGGCTTCTGGATTTAACGTGGGCACGGTGAGTCGTTGAAAGGAAGGACGTTAATTTATGCACATTTTGGGGAAGCTGGTGCTGCTCCTTTAAGACTTGAGCGCTCCCTTCCACTGTAAATCAACCAATCAGAGCAACCGGGACGCATGTTGCACCTCTGCAGATCCGTATGGAAAAAGAAGGTGAAGAGGTTGGGCTGCAGTTGACGAGTGAGTGGAGAGCATTGTGTTATCCGGAAGGGGAGAAAGGGAGAGAGAAAACAGTAATGTTTCCAAAAAATGTTAAAGAATTGTTTTGCATGGTTTCCTTCCCCCTGCTGTTAGCACAACACGTCTCCCAGAACCCTCTGTGACCGAAGAAACGAAGTACTCTCTTGGGTCAGACAAAAATCAATTCCTCACTCCGGCAAATTTCTCCAGTACCTGCTCCCACCTCCTCTCCGTTTTTGCTTCGTTTTTCTTTTAATGCAGACGTATGACTTAGGGCAGGCATTACCGTCCTGCTCCTGACAAACACCTGCAGCCTCCATCGAACTTTCATCCATTTTTGTGTGGCGTCAGCCTCAACTTCCCGGGCCTTTGTCGCGAGAAGAGGCCGAGTTGTGAACGCCACCGTTTCTCAAACTCGGCAGACACCGTACTTCTTCTTTTTTTCTCTCCTCAAGAATGCACACGTGTCTGTATCTTCCCAAAGCTGTCGTTTATCACCGAGAGCTGTTCAGCTGAATGATTCCCCCTCAACCCCCCAAACCCCTAACCTGGATGATTTACCTAAGCCGGTACATGCGCGGCATTTGCAACAGATAAAAGGCTTCTTTTTTTTTCCTGTGGGAAATCAGACTCAACGATTCACTACCAAACATCCCATTAAATCAAGTATAATCCCGCGTTTACCACCGAAACCTCATCCCCCCACCCCGAGCCTGACACTCCTGCCATTAACCCGTGTTTCTCACTTCGCCACGGCCCGGCGTCCTCCGGGACGCGTTTCGGATTTTGAGGCCGCGTTTCAAAAAACCCGGGATAATCTTTGTACTTTTTATGACTTTTCTTACGTAATTTTAACAAGCCATATGCAGAGCCATTACACCATAACAACCTCGGCCGACCAATTTTTAAGCTATAGATTTGAAATATGGAGTTGAGCACTGGCACGAGAGGGAGGACCACTGTACTCCAGCACCGATACCATAAAAATCCCCCCGTGAGCCATCATCTCTGCGCATTTGGCCAGAGTTTGTTTCACACGCCTCTCCGGCTCCTCCTCTTCTCATCCTGCGCCGGCCCCGGGGTGATTTCCATGAGAATTAACTTGGCGATTAATCACAGTGTTCCTGCACTCCCAGATGTCATTCAGGGCCTTTTAAAGACATCAGTGCGCTGCTATGTTTATGAGAGATGTGAACGCTTTGGCGGTCCGGTCAGCAGACCCTCGATCGAGCTCCCTCTGGGACTCTCACACGGTCAGCCGGCCACTACCGTCCTGGATCATCCCGGGTCCGAGCCTCGACTTCAGGGGAAGAATCAATCAAAGGAGCAATGGAGTCCTGATCGGAGTTGTTTTGAGACGTGACTAATCCCCCCTCTGGACGGCTTCATTCCATCATCCAGGAAGTGATTAGCTCGCTGTAAACAGTCGGAAGATTCAAAAATAGCTGCGTAAAAGAACTGAATCATTATTGCACTGGAGAGTTGATTTTTTGTTTCATTCGATATCACTGTGCTGTATTTAGAAATTCATGAAAGAAGTGGATCTATTGCTGGTGCGCCTCCTTGTGGCTGTCTTTGTCAAAAGATGTCAATGTATTTTACTCCAGTTTTAAGTGGAGTAGAATCCCAATTGTGATGCATAACTTTAAATAAGTTAGAAAAAGGAATATACAGATTTTCATTGGAAATGTATCTAGACCTCCCGGGTCTTTGAAGAACCGGCTTTTACTCCAACTCTTTGCGGTATGCGCTTCCATCTTAAAAATGCAAACCTTGCCTATTCATTTTTGCAAAAATACTTTAGATCAGCCGGACTGAATGGAGAGCTTCTGAGGTTTTCAAGTATGTCTCAGATTTGTAATAGAACTTAGGTCTGGACTTTGAATAGGACGTTTTAGAACCTAAATATTTCATAACTTTGGCTGCAAGTTTAGGATATTGGGGGGTAAACCTTCATTTAGCACAGTGTAGCACAGTAATCCCACAACACAATGCTGCCACCACCGTGTTTCACCACGGGGTCGGCGTCTTGAACATGTCTTATCACACCTATTTTTACAGTGAAGATAACGTTTCAATAACAAACTTGCAGATTTATATTTGCCTCATTGTATTTGTTTGTAGGTGTAAGAATTGAGGGTCTGAGTGTATACCTCATTAAATGTTAACCATTTATTTAATTGTTCTGACACTGTATTGTCTGAAGTTCTTTGTATATTTGCAAGAGGCCATATTCAAATAATACATACATTTTAAAAATATCTGCGTCCACAGAAATGTACAGATTTATGATCGGGCAGGATTCGGGCAGGTCGTATTCAGAATTTGGAGATAAAAGACATGGCAGGAATGTGACCTTGTATTTTCCACATCTGCTCGGGGTTTGGGATGGGAGCGAAAGCGTTTTGGGATGTTTTATGCACAGATGCATTTCACATTCGGGTCACGTTGGGTGGTTAAGAGCTCCACCTTTTAATCTGTAGAAGACCTGAGATAATCAATCAATCCAGCCATCACTATTGGTTTTTACGAGGGCATTTCTGCTAATGAGAATAAGAATGTAGAGCATGTAGGACAAAGAATATCTTAACAGTCCAGTACATTAGGCCTCAGCTGTTCACATCTTTGCATTTTATTGTCCGACACCATTTTGTTTTCCAATAAGAACAACATGATAACACTAAAATGTTTACCAGACGCTTGGAAATCAAATATTAATCACATCCTAAAGTGCACGCACTTTCATAGCAGTTTGCTTTTGCCCCGCGTTGGTGCTGAAACTTGCTCTCTGTCAGGTTTCAGCATGTTTCCTTTAGCCTGGTAATGATGGAACATGAGCCTTCAAGGCCGAATCATCTGATTAAGAAAGCTTTGGTTTAAAGGAGTCCTGTGAGGAAAAGAAAGTACAACATTTCTTTGATGTTCAGTAAAGACAGGATGTTTTCAATATCAAAGAGTAATGCGATTAAAAAGGGGATTATTGTATATGAAAATAACAATCTACTCAATGTCTATGTTTTTTTTTTTTTACCTTGGAGGGTTATAGCAAGGACATAACTCTTGCTAGGTCAATGACCATTGACCTTATGCCCAATGGTCATTATCAACTGATTTAAATTTTTAGCAACTTTGTACAATTGGCTGTCTACTGTTGCTGTATAGAGAAATGATATTTTTGTGGGTAATTGTGAATAAATTCAGGCAGACATTTGAGTTAAAAAAAATACAAATTTTTACTTTTTTTTACTGAGATCACAGAGCTATTCAAAAGTCAATTTATTTCAGAAACTTTTTATGTATAGAAAAACTATCACTAGGTCATTACAGTATTATATAAGGCAGATGATCTGCTGTCATCTACTACTCCATAAGAAACCACCGATCAGAGCAAAGAGGAGGGTCTTAGTGCTGTCAATCCCTCTCGTTCACAACAACAGAGTCTGCCATGAATGCTCCAACTAGGTAGCATGGCCACCAATTATGGCGGATAAACAGTTTTCCTGTAATGGTAAGTTGTTTATCTGCCATTAGGACATTTAGCAGCGCGTACTCAAGGACGATTGACAGCACTGAGGATTTAAAGGAACTCGGTGTTTCGTCTGTTTTGCAGATTGCTGGAAATTTGTTCCAGATTTGTGGTGCATAGAAGCTGAATGCTGCTTCTCCACATTTGGTTCTGGTTCTGAGGAGGCAGAGCTTAATCAGAACCAGAAGACATTGGATATTAAAAGTAATACCCAATGTTGTCAAATTTCAAGAGGCACTCTTCATGTCACTCTTAAAAGCGCCGCATCGGAGCACTTGCTAATTTATTTTTTTTTGCCCTCTTAAGGCAGAGCAGTTCATTCAAGAATACAGAGCAAAAATGGAACATGTTAAAGAAACAACATGAATCTAAAATACCAGTTTTTAAATCTATAAATGCAGCTTCAGACAGAAGTGCAGGCAGAAAAAGTGATCAAGATGAAGTCGTAAATTCCCCCGCTCCAACAGGTCGCTGATGATGAAAACGAAAGTGGGGGACGGGTGGGAAGGTGGACTATGAGACGTCTCAGTGAGGGGGATCTCGCTTTGAAGAGTCTTGTGAAGTCAAAGATGTGTTAATAAACACTGGAAGGAAGAAGGGTGAGGGGGGATTTGGGTGAGCTCACCCAAAGGGGGTGGAGGGACGCTGGCTGGGTTTGGGAGTGGGGGGGTCAGGATCATGGTAGTCAAATCGCTGTTTCCTCTCAGGGAGAAGAAAAGAGTTAATGACACCCTAGAGCTTCCCACCCCCTCCCGCCGCTCCACCCTCTCCTTTATGGAGGGTGATCGGCACACACACACACGCACACACACGCAGTCATTTCAGAGGTGAGGAGGCCGGGGAGACAGCAATCCCGTCCCTCCGCCCCGTTGGGAAGAGGCTTTCACAAAAAAAAGAAGGAGGAGGAGGAGGAGGAGGCGCGATAGCTGTGATTATTATTACTAAATATAATATAAAACAGTCAGAGTGGGGGCCCGGGAAAAGGGATCCACCCATCCGCCCACACGCTCACTGTTTAAAACTCTGCCGAGGACACAGGGACAGGTTTAAAGACAGCGCCTTTTCAATGCCAGGGGAAGAGGGAGGGGTTAATAAGGGGCTTGGTGAAGGAGCTTATGGCAGGGTGAGGGAAGCGGGGAAGAGGTGAGCGGGGTGGCAGGGAGGGAAGCCTGGCTGCCACGGTGTCAGCAGAGGAGACGGCGGAAGCCAAGACCTGGAGACAAAGCTGAGACAGGCCCCACTGTGAGCGCGTCTTTCTCACACACAAACGAGGGACAATCAGTAACAAATATGTCACGCCGTTTTTGAGCTGTAATTGTAGCTTCCTCTTTCGGAGCAGGAAGTGTGATTTTTTTTTTTTTTTCTTTTTTTTTTTTTTTTTGAAAAGGTGAGGCTCATCATTTCAGATTCTGTCAAAAACGCAAAGGCAAAAGTGAAGAAAAAAATAGCAAAAGAAATGAAATGATGGAGAATCCAAACGCTCCCCAAGTGTCATTTGAATAATTCCAGAGTGGAGATGATGTCGCATGTGTGATGTTTTTAACTGTTTACTCCTGTGTGACTTGATGCCAAATCCCCCCCCTTGAGTTTTGTGAAAGTGGAACGCTGGTGACAAACCAGTGAACAAAAGGATAAACAGACATAGAGGTCTTCTTTGAGCCACAGATGAAAGAAACTGTTCAACTACTTATCTCGTCTGCTTTCAGTAAAGGCTAAATGGCAGCCAGCCGCCTGACACGGACTGAGGACGTGTTGACCAGTGGGAAGTGAACTTCAGGCCATACTGGGTGTGTTGTAGACGTGTTGCATCCCAACACGTCTGGGTGAATAGTCAATACTTTACTGCACTCGGATCATTTTTGCAAAGACCCTGAATATTGTATTTCAAATATTTCCTTAATGATATGATGGCACAAGCTGATGCCTAATCTAGCATTTTTGGCATAAAAAATGGCATGGAAAAAGTTCCCCACATGGTTAGTGAAGAAAAGGGGCTAAGCACTAAACTAGCTCATCAAACCTGCTTGTATCCATTCCAAACGTACCTCACTCTATATCGACTTCATGTTCTTCCACAGTGCACTGCGTTCCCCTCGTACAGCTCAGTTTTCCGGTGTTTCTTGAATTCAGTCTCAAGAAAGCACTGAGACTGAATTTATGTAAGTTTTAAACTAAATATATCTTGAC
>VMRN01000015.1:5505993-5533657 GCA_010277015.1 Poeciliopsis turrubarensis
AAAGGGCAATAGTTGTGTGTACTGGTAGAATGTGGACTAGGTGGGGGGGGGGGTTAATGCCTATTTTCGGATAAAAGTCCAGGGATATGGGATAACTGGTTCTTCTCCATTGTAGTGTGAAATTATAAAGCGTTACCTGCTTTAATTTTCCAAATACAAATTAAATCCTCAGTAAGCTGACTTTAAATCAATAGTTTCATTTAAGAGGCCACGCGATTTAACAAAAATGAAAACTAGCTGGTCCGGTCAATGGAACCTGGTCATAAATCAAAGGGCTTTGGGAGGCAAAAAGCCAATTTGACTTGTATATGGAGCAGCCGGTGGCCAGGGGGGAGCGCAGCAGGGAAATGAACTCACGCTTTATTAGGACTCATATTGACCTGCGTCTCCTCCACCAGCACCGCCGCCCCTCTCTGGCATTATAGCGTCATGCCGTATACACCCCCCTATTAAAAACCAAGAGGTGTTCAAGTGGAAAACAGTTTTTCATATGCAACCCAGAGTAAAATTTCTGTTTTCTATTAGCTTTCTTGCACAAGAAGAGGAAGGAAGGAAGGAGTGGGGAGATGGGATAGGGGGGATTGGGCAAAAAAAAAAAAAAAAAGCAAAGATAAAACAATGCAAACTTTTACAGAGATGGGGAAAGGGAAAACTTGAATCGAATCTGGGAAAAAAAGAACAACAAAAACAACAAATGTATTGTCAAAATGCTGGAAAGAAAGAACGGGGGGGAGGAGGGATAAAAAAAAAACGTCTCGCCGGTGAGGATTTTATTTGTACATCAGTTGAGCACGCCAACATCAAACATTTAATGTCAGCCGTTCTTCAGAGACGCAGACGAAAGGCAGCGAGATGCAAGGCTCACATTGTCATCAAACAATCAAACAGTCATCCGCTTCTCCAAACAGCTTGCAGCTCCGCTCAGCTGGCACCAGACACTCACATTACAATAAACATTTCTCCTAATGTGGTGCTCACACCACGCCATGCTTTCACACACACACACACACACACACACACTCACAAAAATAACACTGTTTAACAGGGTCGCCTGACAGCTGGAAAATGGAAGTCTGAGGAAGACTTCGCGCAAATCCCAACGCGAGCAAACATGTAACGATCAGGCGCTTGGTTGGGGTCGCAACATTGCGCTTGATTGTGAATGAATGGTTCTGAGCGCCGCAGTAAATCCATTATCAAGTTGTTATGTCATACTTAAATTCTCCTCCAAAGTGTTCCCATATATCTTGTCAGCGGTTCATTAGCTGTTTGGACAGGTAGCACTTTCTGTTCGGCCCACAGCTGACCCCACATTCTGCCTCTGTGTTCCACTTAAAATAATGGACATCCCCTGTCTCGCATCCATCAATCACGCAGCGTGAAAATCCCCCCCCCACACACACACACACACACCCCATCCCCACCCGGAAGATACTTCGGAGGGGTGAGGAATCCCACTTACAGCAGCATTCTGACTCAGGATAGATTAGCCAGGCATTAGCTGTGTTTCATTAACCTTGCGTTAAGTGACATCCTCGCATGATTAATGGACATTATTAACAAAAGGGAGATTGTATTTCCGAAAATGAACCTTTTGTGAGACGTCCGCCGCAGCGTTAATAGGTTTGTTTATTAATCATTCGTAGCAGAGGTCCTTCATTTTTGAGCTAGTGATACATGGAATGGCTACGAGGGAGACTGACAGCAGCCCTCATTGAGCTCCGCGGAGAATGCGAGCATTTATCTTCACGTGCACGCTGCATTCCAAGTGTCTCACCGCTTCCTTCCGGCAAAGGCTCATTTGGACGTACATGAGTGTGGTGACTTAAAGGGACAGTCTGTGATTTTTTTTTTTTTTTTTTTTAGAAGGTTATAGGTAGTCAAAATCTTACAGTAGATGGCTTTATCTTAGGGTTAGGGTTCACTTCAGGAAACTGAAGTTAATATTTCGCCTTAGAGGGGCCAAAATTAAAGCATACTTCTACTGTCCTAAAACTTTAACATCATCTTAAACACTACCAATTGACATTTTAGAAATGTTAATGTTTATATTTACTGGTTATTTACTATTTGAATTCTAAATCTTCATTCAAGATCGCACTTGATCTTTAAAGTGGTTAACATAATGGCTGTGTCAAAAAAATAAAAAAACAATATTCCTGACCAAACCACAACAATATTTTTGTTGCTTACATGTCATCACTCAAATCTGATGCTCCACATGTTCCATTAAGTATGTGTTTCACTCAGGAAGATTACTGGAGGTGCATCACCTCCAAACTCAATTTCCTGTGTTAATAAAACCCTGATTTTTCATAAATAATCACCAAATACAAACATGACGAGTGTTTCCAGTGTTTAAGAAAATAGGATTTGCTTTAAATGTTCTGATATTTTCTAAACTACAGTTATTTTAAAGTGTGAAAAGTCCACTTTGGTCAAAATACTCAGACTATATGATGTACATGCAATGGCCTTCACTATGTATGTATCTATATATATATATAAAACTTTGCTCTCTTTGCATGTCTCTCCATGACGTCAGTCGGCGAGGGCGATGGGTTCACACCAGAGACGGCCTGTCCATCAGCTCTCATCCTGCCCAGGCTCTTCTGAAGCCTGGGTGAGGCTGAAAGTGAGGAAAAAGGTGAGGCTCGAGCGGAGTGGAGGGGTTGAGGCGCACGGCGCGAGACGAGGTGGGGCTCCAAGGTGCTGCTGTCCGCGCCCGCTGTCCTGCTGTCTTGAAACCCGGCGGCCACAGGGGAGCTCAAGGTGCTGTCAGATGACCTGACAAACCGGGCTGCCGTCAACATCTTCTGTGGACATAGGAGGCATGAGGTGCAGCTCGGTTTGACTGTGCACCTGTGTTTCCCCCTCTTCCCGTGTGTGTGTGTGTGTGTGTGTCCTTAACTGTCACATATGATTGTTAGTAGGCAGCTTTTATCTGCCTTCCTTCTGGTTTGACATTCTGCTCTCTCCCTGCTTCTTAAAGCAGCAAGAAATGAGATAAAAATTCAAGTCTGAGCGACAGGTCTGACAAAATATGGAGCTCAATCATCAAGGTGCCAGCTGTCGAACGTGCAAACCAGACAGAAAGTCTCACCTGAAGGGGTTTAGAAAGCCATTCGAAGGTCCCTTTAATGTGTTCAGATTTGCAGTAGTTTTTTTTTTTTTTTTTTCAAAAATAGAAATATGAAAATTTTTTTCTTTTTTCTTAGTCTAACTCTTTCAAATATAACTTTTTCCTCATCAGATTTTTAAACTACTTGTGTAATGTATTAATAATTTTAACAAAAAAAATCACACTAACGTGTTTATTTCACAGATGACACCTTTTTTGCTGTTCTGCGTTGCTGTAAAGCAACATTGTATCTAACAAGCTACCTCACTAGCGGGGTTATTTTCTCTCCTGGCCCGTCTGATCATTTACAGACACTCAGCTTTAGATTGTTGAATGCAGTTATGAAACTATACATTTCAACCAAAAAACACGCTCTAAAGTTTTGATTGAGAGAATATTACAGGTTTTCTGGCTGTTTTATCTTGTTAAACCACAGCTCTGATGGCTAGCTGATTCAGACGTGCAGGTTGTATGTCGCTAGCTGTTTTTCTTGCTAGCTGTTTTTGTAAAACAACGCTAACGAGATGAGTGCTGGCTGGAGCTCCTTTCGTTTCCCTGCCATAAATGTAATATTTCCAAACACTTCGATTTTTCACGTAAGCAGAGATAAAGCAGCAATCTTTTCGGCCAGCTGGTCAGTGTCACTTGTTTCTGGTTTACAGGACTTTCAAACATAAAATGATGTGATGGTAAGCTGTAATAGTTTTGAAATTGAGGGTGTGACAACATCTTGTACAAGATATCAAAAAGTCAGAATATTTCTTATTGAGGTGACTGCTATCTTGTGAACGCTAGAAACCTGCAGTCAGTATGGCTTCATCTGAATAAGCCTAAGTCACCTGTTTGGCAGCATTTTCAGTTTCCTATGAACTATAAATGGCCGTAGTGACAGACAAGACACAAATAATGTATGAAAGAGGTAGAAGTATCGCTATAACAACCAATGGATGGATGTCTATCTGTATGTTGAGCTACTTAACAATCACAACCCTCTATAGCCACTGGGAAATGTACTGCAGACCACAATTCATGTAAACCCTATAAAAAGACAGATTTAAAGCCTTTATAAAAAATATATATATTTGATCTTTGAAGTTTTCTTAAGAACAATAGAAAAATTTTGTGAACCGTGTGCCGTGTCTCGTCTCGTGAGTTTTAGGTATCGTTACACCTTTAATGACGGGATGTTGTGAAAGCCACCAGAGGGCCTAATTGAATTGAATCTGTATTCTTTTGTTTCGAAAGTATGAATGTAAAACTTTTCTTTTCTTTTTTGCCCTTTCTCTACAAATGTCGAAGACATATCATCCAACACGGCACATCTTGTGGGTTTGCACAGATTCCTGTCACTCTTCCCCTGTAAGAGCAAGACTCTGGTGATCAAGGTCCGCCCGCCCGGCTCCCCTCGCCGCTCCTCTTCCTCCTCCTCCACCTCATCGTCGTCCCACCACCCGCTGCCGGGCCTGGGAATGACTGACGCTGTCAGAACGTCTGGCACTCAAACACGCCGGCTTCTGACGGGTGGCGGCAAACGCGATGTGACACAGCCAGCAGTATCTGGTTTCTCCTGCGCTGACTCCATTTCTTATAGCTCAGAGGGGCTTAGAGCGGCCACGGGGAGTTGGTGTGTGTGCGTGAGCGTGTGTGTGTGTGTGTGTGTGTGTGTGTGTTTGGCTGTGGGAGGTAATCGAGCAGATGTCAGGAGAGACTCTGAGAGGGGATGTGTACACTGAGGGACGACTGAAACCTGTCACATTGATTTTCAGTGCTCTCGTAGCATCCGGGTGTGCTTGTGCGTGTTTGCCTTTGAGGAGTGTGTGTGATGTTCAGAGTGTGTGTGTGTGTGGCTGACATTCGCTTCCACAGTGTATGTAGACAGTATGAAAACAGAGAGCTGATAATACATAGAAATAATAATAAAAAAAAAAAAACGTTTTTTTTTTTTTTAAATATTCATATCAGCTTGTGCTCATTACATGTGTGAATATAAACTGTAATATTGGCACATCACGAATCATAATCTATTCAAAGCAAGCCTATTTCACATTTTTTACACGTGTTTTTTTTTATTTTTTTTTTTTTATGATGACGACGATAATGTAATAACTCCCAATTAACTCAACCCCACCAAAAAAAGACATCCCAGTTCTTTTAGTGTGTTACAGAAAACGTGTTTTATACAGACATAAAACTGCTTCACAGGTGTGAAGAAAAAAAAAAGAAAGATTAAACAAAACCAGAAAAGAGACAATTCAGCTCGGATTAATGAGGATCACTCCTGGCAGTTTTTCCTTTAAAGATGATGTATGAAATGATCTTTTTCCGCTCCTCCTCCTCCTCCTCTTCCTCCTCCTCTTCTCCTCCATCTATTTTAACCACCGAAATATTAACACACACTATAAGACGCGTCCCATCTGGTTAGTCGGTGCATTTGTTTCCTCGGCGAGACGCCGAACATCAGAAGAACCATTACTTCTAGCCGCGTGTTCACAGATTGCTCTGCAGCTCCACATGTTCTGCCAACACAATGAACCCGGGGCTGCGAGATAAAATGTCACAGCTATATATCCTCAGGCTTGTTTATGTGTAAAAAAAAAAAGAAAAAAGAAAGAAAGAAATCGAACAGAAGAAGAAGGTAGTCACACCACCAAGGGTTGTTGAGCAACATGAACAGAAGCGTGACATCCGTTCACCTACCTGACTGCTTCTTCTTCTTCTCCTCCTCCATCCTTGACTCCTAGAAGTAGCAGAAGATTCCCAGCAGAGGAGACACAGGATGCTCTCCAGGTTCTAGGTTAAATACAGACAACCACAATGCTCGTCACAACCCTCCATACAGAGTGTGCCATCTTTTGGCTGTTTTTAGAATTGCCTCTTTCTTTCCTTTTTTTTTTTTTTTTTTTTTTTTTCCTTCTTCTTCCCCCTCCCCTCTTTTTTTTTATTTATCCATCAGTCTGTGCAGGGGAAAGATCATAAAATCAGCGAAATAAAGTGAAATGGTTGTCTGGGGGGCGGGGGGTTGATATGTCCCTTGCAACGTGAAGTGGAACTTGAGGAGATCGACGGAAATCCTGCAGCTTTGCGGAGGACGATTGCTGTGGGGGCTACTTTCTTTCTTTCTATTTCGTTCTCTTTTTTTTCTTTTTTTTTTTCCAAACCCGGTGCAATTTATGCAAGCTCTCCAGCCATAAAGAGAGAGAGACAGAAAGAGAGGAAAAAAAAGAGAAACCCTCAACACACACATTTCTGCCTTCTGATGTCGCTCCTGATGAGAGAACTGGATGAATGAAGGAGCCCAGAGCTCAAAACTAATTATGCCAGTTAGAAACAATTAGAGATAAATAATCACAAGTTTTTCTGTAAATGCACGAGGACATGTGTGCGTGCGTTCATTGCCATGCGGCATAAGACAAAATAAATAAATAAATAAATAAATAAATAAGTGAAACAACTCTGAGAAATAGAGATATTCACCTTCGAAGGGTCACTCTCCTCTTCCTGGCTCATTAAAAACAGCCCCATTAGCGCTGCTCCTTCAGAGGCTGACAGTTATGTGAGCGTGCGCGCTCGTACGCATGCGTGCGTGCGTGCGTCCGTGCGCGCGCGCGAGAGAGAGCCAGCCTTTGTGCGTGTGTGTGTGTGTGTGTGTGTGTACGGCGAAGCGGTGAAGACGCGCGGCGCTTCGGAGGCCTCTGGGCTCCAGAAGAATACATTAAAAAGCAAAGAGCCCCTCTCCTCTTCCTGACTGACTCCTGCTGGGACTACTTAGCATTTCTGGGGTGAGAACTTCTCCTGCAAGGTTGTCAGACGCTATATACAAATTACGGCGGAGCTAAATTGCTCCTGTATGTAGTTATTTAACATTTGCGCGCGCGCGCGTGTGTGTGTTTTTTTTTTTTTTTGTTTTTTTTTTTTTTTGGCGCGCATGTGTTTGCCTTGGCCTGACGAACGTCGTATTCCCTCGATACTCGACGGGCAAACGCTGTCGCTGCGAGGGAGGGAGAAAGAAGAAGAAGAAGACAGAGATAGAGAGGGGTGGAGGAAAGAAAGAGAGATAAGTGAAATGATTTAAAGAAGTAGAGAGAGAGGAAGAGAGAGATTGGAGGCTACAAATGCCCCAAGAATCCAAAACAACTTCACTCTCGTTAGCTCATGAAAACTCTCGCGGCTTTTAATGGGTTTTTTGGGTCACAGATGGTAAGAGGAAGTAAAGACATCTCTCTCTCTCTTCTGGGCTTATTGTATCGTCATCCATTGAGAATTAGGCAGAGGACCTTTGAAATTAGATGAAATGCTAATTACAGTCAAGACCACATGCGGGTCGGACCCCGAAAAGTCAACGAAAGGCCTCAGATCAGAGCAAAAATGTCTCCAAGGAAACGCGTCTGGTGTTAATGTCGTTACCTCTCCACTTGACCTGTTCCTTCGATGCAGCTAAAATACGTTTCGGGGTCGTTTTTCAGATTAGAGCTTTTAAATAGTATAGTTGTAACTAAACTCTTGATTTTCAGACGTTACATTACGACAAATGTACTGTGGTGGAAATATGGACAGTTTTTAAGTAGAATAATATTTTTAAAAAAGTTGATTACAAACATTTTTGTATGTGACTACAGTCATGAGGGCATGACTGTTGTGAAGAATACTCAGTTGTAGTTAGAGCAGCATTTTATTTCACTACGATATAGTTTGACTTCTAGTTTAAATTAAAAAAATCTGTGGACTTTTAAAGTATTAAGACTTGAAATGTTTTCAGATTCTGTCGTCAACCCAGATATCATTTGAAATTCAAGCAAACAAAAAAGTTGGTATTATTAAAAACTGAATTTTTTTACACTATTTTCTAATCCCTATAATGACGGTTGTGATTTCCAAAATGAAGGCTACAAGTAGTCATTTCACAACATTTAGCTGGATCTATTTTGCTTGGGTGAGTTTATTTATGCGTCTTATACAATCCATAAAAACATAGAAAACATAAAAAAAAAATTAAAATCTGCTTAATCCAACAGAAAGCACAAAAGATTGATTAATTATGAACAAACTCATTGATGTTTATCACTTGTGCTGATTGAAGAAAAAAAAACTTTTTCTCTATCACCTGAGATAAAGGTGATTTTTTGTCTATAAACAGAGATACTATGGCAGTCGGAAAAATTCACTACTTTTTGATAAAAACAACTAATCGAAACCAGGAGGAGGGTCTTAGTGCCGTCAGTGAATCTAATGGTGGAAAAATAACTTGCCCTTCTATTAAAACCATTTATATGCCGTCATCGGTTGCTATGCTAACTGAGCATTCCTTTAGCATTTGTGCCAGAAGGACCAAGAAGGAGAAGGATCAGGCCTGGAAAGCCCTGAAGGAGAGAGAAAGCATCCTCAAGCTATTAGATGGATAATAAGAAAAGCAATGTTTGTTTTTTTCTTCTTTCTTGAACCCACATCTGACCCTGTCCTTACAGACTCAGACAGGAGAAACTGCCCTGTAGTGTAAACATTTATGTGACGTAGTTTTAATAATGTGTAAAATCAGCCATCTGATTCTCAGCATCGAGTAACTCTTTGTGGTGGTGAACCAGCAGTAGCTTAGCAAAGAGCAAGCAAACGAGGGTAAGCACGAGAGTGATTGACAGCGTTAAGACCCTCCTCTTGGCTCGGATTGGTTGTTTCTGACTGAGTGGCAATTTTTTCAGATTATCTTTTATAAAAACAAAAAACTAACGACATTTGCAAATATGCAAAAAATCATATTTCTTAAGTTACACACTGCAGCTTTAAATGTGTAAAAGGAACAGAAAAAATTGGTAATTTATGGAAAAAACATTTTCAGTTATTTCCATGACTTAGCTTCTTAGCGTTTCCTGGGGTGAGCATCGGTGAATAGGCTCGTGAACGTACGCGCGTGGACCTGACCGTCTCGCAGGAGTGATAACAAGTCGCCCGGCTGCTCACCGCCACCAGCCATCCATTTAAAGTGAATTAGGACTCAAATACTCGACCCATCAGAGGTGCCAATAACGAGGAGCACCGTTGAAAATTACAGGGGGGAATTTAAGTCTGCTGGCTAATGGCATTGGCACCGACACTTTGCCAATACACATTTAGGCGCGTGTGGGTGCGCTTGGCCCGGGGTGCCGGCAGAGACTGACACATCTCTCTTGAGCCTGTCCAGACGGAAGATTGGCCTGTCTGTCAGCGGCCAGGCGACCACCATTACCCCACCATCACCCCCAGCTCTTCTTCCCCTTTTAACCCACGCCACATCCACACCTCCACCACTGTCAAATACCCCACTGCTCTTTCTTTTGCCTGTGTATTTTCCTCTTTTACAGCCAACTCTTTCTTGATCTCGCACTGCAGCCATGTTTTAGCGGAAAACAACAAAAAAATAAATAAATAAAAATTAAGAAAAGTTCCTCAACTCTACCCTCAAGTCGATGACCTTAATGAGACAAAACAACTGACTAAGAGCTCAGCTAAACCTGCAGAAACGGCTTTAATTAACAGGGCTTTTGCGTGTGTGATCATGGGCTATTGCTTTTAAAATTTAAATTGCCCTCAGATTACAGCAAGCACCGCTGGTTTACATTTAATATTAAATGAACCTCCGCAAAAGTGTTGGAACTTTTCTCCATGAAAACATGAAGGTCCAAATCGAATCAATAGTAAATTAGCTGAAACCAAAAGTTTAGGAAACGAAAATAAATGCAACGTTGTGGTTGCGCATGATTGATTTTAACGAGTCAAACAGAAAGTCTCTATTTTCTGAAAGTTATTAAAAAGGTGCATATGTCTGATTTTGTAAACAAATGACTTTCCCGTCTTCATTTTAATGTTTTTGGCAAGTTGGATTCATGACTTTTTAGGATCCACATAATTTATAAGTTTTCTTACCTACTTAACAACTTGAGCAACATGTTTCCAGCAACTTCAATGCCTTCTAAACAGCTTGTTGAGTAACGGTGACTTACAAATAACCTGAATTTAAGGCATTAATACCTGTACATGCTCCGAAAGAATGAAGAAATGCATTCGCTTGACAAAAACAAGAACAAAGTTTGTTTGCCTCAGATTGCCACAGAAAAACAGGCACAATATCGCTGAGAATATTTGAGCTGGTAGCCGTATTGGCGGTGATGTAATTACAATTCACACAGTAAGATAATTCAGCACTGCGACTTTAACATCCTGCAACCCTCTCTTTGTTTACCTCCCTCTTCAGCGACATGTCCTGCCGTTAAATTGAAGTCACGCGGTAACACCTTGGGGTGCTCCTTTTGGATCCTAGTAGCTGCCGGAGGAATTCAGTGACCTCCCCTAAGAAACACGCGAGACAATCCCACCGCCCTTGAGCAAGGTTGCAGACCGTCACTAATTGCTGGAGAGAGGAGGGCCTCCCCGGCCGGCTGAGCTTGTTTTGAGAGAAACAAAATGTTCATCTTTCACACGATAATCTCCTCGTCTTCCTAACGCACGGATCAGAGGGAAGTATATAAATACTCCCCATTCTTTCCTTGGACAGTGCTTGTTTTGACAAGAGGTTGACGGAACGGGCAACAAACGGCTTAATCTCCCGCAAAGCGTCGTGTCGATTGGTGCAAATTGACCGATAGAATAGATTTCCAACTTAAAACGTTTTATTACACCGCTCTCCCTCCCTTCCTCTACTTTGATTCTTTAATTCTTGTTTTGTGAGGCTGTGAAAAGTGAAGATTGGAAGGGGGGAAAAAAAAACAGGGCGACTGAAAGATTTCTGGCAAAAAGTGTAACGTGATATTTAAGCTGTGAGCGGAAGGCGCCCCGGCATTAGCTGCTTAACTAGCAGCAGAAGAGAAGGAGCAATGAATGTAGAAAGGGGGGAGACATATGAAATGTCATTAACGTTAATTCTAATAACTTTTTGGCTATTAAGCACAAATTAGTGAAGGCGATGTTAAATGTCATGCTCTGTCCTGGGATTCACATGAGAGGGATGGGGGCCACCGAATAGGTTCTCATTTACATCCTTAAGATCCAACTTAATTCTCAAAAGGGGGCGGTCGGAAATGAGGCCGAGCCGTGAACCGACGGCGATGACACACGGGCATCTGGGAGTTAAAAAAAAAAAAAAAAAAAACACAAACGTTTTCTGGCAGCTGATTCCTTATTGTTCACGCTGAAGGTTATTTTCTTGAGTCGAACGTCATTCCCTTGAATACTTCTGCTCAGGCTTTTTTTTTTCTCTCTCTCCTCCTTTCTGTTCCCTCTGGCTTTTTAAGGTTTGTGCTATTTAAGAGCAATCATGTCAATGTGGAGAAGAATTAATCCTGCTTAAAAATATGTTACACGACTAGAATGCATGTTAACAGCCTGCCACCCCCTAGATCCTGTGGCTGGATATAGACTTTTAGCCTGGTGGTGGCGGATAGTTGGAATAATGACTGTGTGGGTTAAATATCTAGAGCTCATTGTAGAGTTTGGTTCTGAAAACACTTTCATCTGTGTGATAATAAAATTGTGCGATGCAGGAGAGGTTTGCAATGATGTATATTTTGATATCGATACCAAGTAAATCATTAGTTAAAACTTCAAGAGGGAACCTGAAGTTCAGTCTTACCGCACTGGTGTCGATTCCATGCGGATACCGATATCGATATTTTTGATTGATCCGCCCACATAGGCCTGTCACAATAAGCAATAAATCAATCACAAGGTAAAATAAAATCAAATTGATCATTTCAAGTTGGACAGAAATTGCTAGAGATGCTCCCCTTTTAATATTTTTGAAAATCCAACGTTTTGACACTGCAAATATTTGTGCAAAGTAGTTAGTTAGCACTAAGGTCCTAATTACCATTTTTTCCTGTTTACCCTAACTAAGATTAATATATTTTTGTTACAGAGGCCTCATAATCCATCTTAATTATTGTTTTGTCTTTTCAGTTTGGAGATTTAAAATGTTTTCCAGTTCCAGTGTTAGACATTCTCTCCAGATCTTTGAGTGACTGTTATTATCGAAAGCGGTCTGAAAATGACATCATCGTTTATCGCGATAATTCCCGGGACATTTTATCGTCCAGCAAAACTAAGACATCGTGACAGAGCTTCACCCACCTCTAGCGAGCAATGCGGCAAGTCGATGTAAAGCCCCACAAAAAACCCATGTCATGTAATCCACTGCGATGGACAGATTAACCTCTGTGTACCACAGAGGCCTTTGCATTCCTGTCCACATTGTTCCAACGGCAGCCGGCGGTCTTTGGGAATATCCTGGTTTTATTTTTATTCTTTTTTTTTTTTTTCCCTGCTCTCTTTCTGTCCTCTGTGGCTACAGTTGACTGTGCGAGAGTAAATAACATTTGATATGCATAAACAGCCCCTTCCTATTCATTACTGTCAGAGCGTTGGAGTGCAGGAGGCGGAGGTCAGCATGTGAAGGTCCTCCTCAGGCAGGAGGAACGCCTGTGGTAGCTGTCACTCCTCCTCCCTCCCACCTCCACCACCACAGCTCAGCCCCTCTCCGCCCCCCCCCCCAGCCCCGCCGCCTCCTACTCTTCCCCTCTTCCTCCCTCCCTCCCCTATTAGCACAGGCTCCAGGTCATAACCTTTCCGTGGCATTTTGCGATTCCACAACCCTTTGATTAGTGCAATATTTACATATCTCACAGTGGAGAGGGCGTTCTTGTGTCGCAGACACTTGAAGTGTTGTAAATGTGTTTGGCCTTTTGCCTGAGAAATGCGGAGGAGTCAGACTCTCTGGTGGTAGCTGTAGTCAGGGCTTCTGCGCTGATATGTGCCCTAGTGTGTTTTAAGTACACTTACTCCAAGCTGCCATCCTGCACGTACAAGTGCCATTTGGTCCTCTCAAAGCGAACCTGGACCCTTCTAAAAAAAAAAAAAAATAGAAAATGAGAAAACATTTATGAAGCCATTAGAGAGGAATAGTGCTCCCTGCTGGCAGATTGAGATCAGGCCCTCTGACTTGGAGATCGAGATGGTCGTCAGATTTAAACTGGACTTGATTTGACTAGAGAAAATAGAGAAATACATAGCGCAAGATTTTTGAACTCAGCCTCTTTCAAAAGATTATAAGTCGTAAAATTCACCTTCACTAAAATTTAGTTTGGTTTGGTTATCAGATAAGTGCCAAGGTCAATATTTAAGAAGGAATGTGATTCTGAATTTAAGAATGTTTATTATTTTATGAATCCCACCCTGGTCAAGTATATAATTGATGATACTTCAACTTCCAGTTAAAGTACATCATTCATCATCGTTGGATGTTACAAGATGGTGGAACAAAACTTGTAGGGTAACCAGCATCACAGTCAGCTGAACATAGTCAGGATTCATGTTTTTACTGAGCCGGGAACATTGAAATGTTCCACAAATTTAACAACTTGAGGAAAGATTGAAGCAAGTGTGTAACAGATTTCTGGTCATAGTGCTTCTCATGAAAAGCAAAAATATTTGTCATCTTGGGGTTCAGTTTCCTGACTCACATACTGAATCACTCAGGTGAATAGTTAAAGGTTTATTTACAAGAATATTCACAGAGAATGAGAAATGGGACAAAGTTAAGTTTCTGTCCTGGAGCCAGGAACGATCAGGTCTGGAGAAACAGAGGCATGTTTTTGGAGCAAGTAGAGTCTGATGATGTTGTCAGGGATGCTTACAAAGAGTGAAGATAGTTAATAGCTCAGGTTGCTAATCGAACCTGAGCTAGTCAAAGGCTATCCTGTATAAACTGTCTAAACTATTTTCCAAATAGCATAGATCAGATGTTGGTGTCTGAAATGTTTCATCGTCGCAAGAGTGGCAGCTACTACCCATTACAAATGTAAATTGGGGAATAATTCCCCAATTGATATCATTAATACTAGTTAAAAAACAGAAACTCTAAACACGTTCTTAAAAAGTCTTCAAAATTCCCTCTGCTTTGGAAAAACCGATCCCCCCCGTGGTTATACCTGCAAAACAAGACTTCCTCTAAGAGCAGCAGCTTTCTTTTATGACACATAAAAAAAAATCACACAATAGTGTTCTCTAATGTACCTATCCATCAGCTGAGAGTCAGCCTCGAGTTTGGCGTATTTTTCCGCCTCAGTCAGTCATCCAGTCAGTCAGCGTCTCTCTGCTGTGTGACAGAAAGAAGAGATGTCAGCGAACAGGTTTTTTCCAGGGAGCTCAGGGCCTTCACGTCTGCCTTCGCAGTGACTGATGAGGTCTGGGAAGAGTGACGGGCAGCTGCAGTCTGTTCTCAGCCCACGGGGCCTGCCTGGCATTAACGCGGTGTGCCATGTTCTCAGAGGGAACCTGTCATTCAGGCGTCACTCAAACTGACAGGCGCGCCGCGCGCACACAGAGGCAAGAACATGAAAGGGACTGGCAAAGTAGCAGCCGATCCCCAGGTGGTCGCTCAGAGCTGAAGGTTGTGAGTTTCTTATCATCGTTGCTGGGGCAGCTCGAGTTCGGCTGCAGGGCCACACACGAACATGAAGGTGGCGGCGAGGCCTGGACGAACATCAAAGTCGGGGTCTGTCGGTCGTGCCGCTGCGGTATGAAAGGGAGCGGCTGCTTGCGGTGTGGTTCAGGTTTGATCTGTTTTCAACTCACCGTGGATCGGCAGCACTCGCACTGCGAGTAATTATCAAAGTTGCTCCGTGTTTACAAAGACATCAGAACATATGCAGGAATGGGTCAGGGTAGAAGGGCTTGATGATCAATACATGCTTCACCAGAGTAGTCATGTACCTTGAACATTCTGTGATACTACAACCCCAAAGTTCAATGTAGTTTATTGACAATCTTGACTAGACCAAAAATTAAAGACATAGATCGACTTTTGCTTTACCTTTCTGCCCATCTCCCGCTTCTCTACGACAGACCAGTTCAGCTCTTCCACCAACCACCTATCGAGCTCGCACTACATTTTTCTCTCATTTGTGAACAAGAACCAGAGAAACTTCTTCACTGTGGGCAGGATCTCATCCCCAACCGAGAGGAGGCACTCTACCCTTTTCTGACTCAAGATCAAGGTCTTAGATTTGGAGGTGCTCATTTTCATCCTGCCTGCTTCACATTCAACTTGAACTGCTCCAGTGCAAGTTGGAGATCACAGCGTGATGAAGCCAACAGAACGACATCATCTGCAAAAATCAGATACCTGTTCCTCCGGCTCAAAACGGCTCCCCTCAACACATTTGCTGAATAAAGGTTATGAAGAGAATCGTTGACAAAGGGCTGGAGGTGTTTGCCTGTTACTGTTTCTGAAACAGCTGAACCTCAATCAGGCTGAATGGATAGGCAACTATGTACATCAATTGTTAAATCTTGCCAAAAACTGGGTTTAGCTCTGGACTTAATCTGAGCCATTACCACACACCAGTATTCGTTGATCTAAATGATGTCTTTATTTAGACATTTTGTTTCAGGTTGTCCTTTAGACTTTCCCAGTTTATAGTTCTTTACATTTCTGCACAGAAGTACAGAAATGTCTATTTTTGCGTTATGTTACTTTCCTGCTTAATTAAATCCTAACAAGGCACAAATAAAACATGATTTTTTAAATCTCGTCTCGCTGCTGTCCTCTCATACTAGTTTTGATAAATATGTAAACTCATCATTGGTCCTTTAAATTATTTTATGAGAACATAACTATTCATCCTGATTTTGAATAGAAAATAAACAGATAAAATTTGACGAGTTACTAAAATTAAATGCAGCCTTGACATAGCTCGGCTGTTTCATGGAAACAAGAACAATCATCACGAAGGTTACTAAATATCAGACAACGTGACCAGCTACAATTTGAGGTACTCCATGAAATGACTGACTAAAATAAAACAAAACAAGGCAACCAGGCGCCATATTTGTGTATTGATCTTTATTGTGGACATGATGTTACATCTTTCTGGAACGATGTACAAAAGTGTAACAGAACTGAGAATGGCTCAGACGAGGTAGAGCTTCCACGACGGCTTGCTGGCTTCAAAAACAAAACAAGCAAAACAAAACAAAACTACACGGTAGAAAAAAAAACAACCTGGAAAAATCAAATGAAAACAAACGGCCCCGTCTCGCTCCTGTCCTCTCATCGTTTTTGAAGTGATAATAAATACAGATCTCAACCAAGTACATTTGGAATAATAATGTTTCCTAGGGTAAATTAATCATAGGCCAAAACAAGTTATAAAAAAAACAGCAATACAGACAAAAATAACACAATATAATAGGCATGGAAATAATAAAAAAAAAAAACAACAACCAAAAAGAAACACCTGCCTGTCCCTCTGGGGTGTCTGCTTTGACTAGCTAATGAATAAATCCTACAGTTTAGAGAAAACAAGCTCCAAAATAAAAAAAAAGAGAAAATTGTTTTGAAAAAGCACAGCTGTCGTTAGCAACATCCATCTTTTCATAGAGAACACACTAAAAAAGCTGTGCTGTACAGCCGTCATGTGATAAATCTTTATTTCATTATTTTTATTTTTTTTCTAATCATTGGAATATCTGGAATCATTCTAAGAAAAAAAAAAATCCCCCAAAAAAGCATCTATATCAAGACTGACACTGAAGTTTGTTAGCCGGCACCAATTAAAATAAAAAAAAAAAAATTAAAAAAAAGGAGACATTCTTAAAGAAATCTTAACTGTACGTAGAGACAAATGAAACTAGTTAAAGCGCTAACCTAGCCTAAGTGCACTAGTAATGCCATTTGGTTTCTACTGCTGCTTATAAAGGGTTTGGTAAAAGTGGGTTACAGATACACTTTGTTTTTACACACACTCACTCCTGCTTTACAGTTTTCTAAGTCACACTTTGGAGTACAAACTCTGAGGAGTTAATCTTAAAGGGAATTCTGTACAACATTGGTATTAGTACTATACTACCCCCAAAGGCTAGAGGATCCGTTTCAAGTATTTTAACTACCCGCGCCTTCTGTACACACACGCAGACACGCGCACGCATACACACACGTGTGTATAAATTAGGCAAATTCAAGCACATGGCATTGTATGCATTGCAAAAAAAAAAAAAAAAAAAAGACAACCTACAAGCATGTAAAAAGTACTGCCGTCTTGAAACAAGAGTACAAAACGTCTTTTCGTTAGCTTTGCCGTTCAGATTTCTCAGTCCAGGAAGTCGGCTTTAAAAAGTCTGGAGCTGCTTTCGCTTTTGTTGTTTCCTTCCTCGTTTCATCCAGGCATGCCTGATTTCAAATGAGGGATATATATATATATATATATATATATATATATATTTTGTTTTAAAGGTGAAAAGCGAGCAGAGCTAATGAGTTCAGCTTCATTGCGATAAACTTTTAACAGGCTTTCATTGCGAAGGAGGTAGGACAGTATAAAGAACATCAAGACGGTGATGTAGAAAATAGAAGGTTTGGAAAGGTGACAATCTAAACCCACACTAACCCCACGTTAAGGCTGTGACAGCTCTATGTCTCAGAGGGCTTCAAAACAAGCCAACTCCTGATGTATATATCCCCAAAGTCCCAAGAAATCTCATCTTCTGACCTCTGACTGCTGACCTCCTATCAGCAGAATACAGATCTAGACATCATCATTCACAGAACAGGACCGACAGCATTGGAGACTGGCTCTGTTATCTCTTCAAATCTTCAACATCTGGTTATGGACTGGCATGCTTATGCAAGCGCTCATTTCTCGTGTTGACATTAGCTAAAAAAAATACTTTGTATTTTTTTTATTTTTTTTTAATATATTTCACAAATGAGGCACGGTTGAAAGAAAAATCAAACAAAACAGCTTATGTAGGGTTTGAATGGTACTGAGTTGTATCTACCGTAGAGATGCACTGAATGACTGGGACCGTCCGCCATAGTTCATCAGCAGCAACAACACTCTTTGGTGTGGAAGTTGCTACCAAAGGAAGAAGTTTCAAAGTAGGCTAATTTCAGTATCAGTGAGCACTTAGAGGTTTTAAAAAGCATTCGGCCTTCGAACATATGGTGCTAAATAACTGTGGAATCATTTGATCTTTGTTTTCATCCGTCACGTCCGTTCCTTATTTGAGTAATCGATAACTGCTCCCGCCAGGAAGGGTAAAAACGTTCTGAATGGATGTGCAAAATTGTGTAAATTGAAAAGTTTAACCGTCACAAACAGAAATACCATGTCTCCTGAAATAACCAACGTTAACTGATTGAACTTTAATAGTTTTACCATAGAAGCTTAAAGCTTTCACTGGTGGTTAGTTTTTAGATTGTTCTTCTCCCGTATTAGATATTTTCTGTCCAGTTTCTTTACTTTTGACATAAGCTCACATCTTGTCACTACTTGCCACCTTCCCAGTATAACCAGGTTATGTCAGGTCTTACTCATAACCAGCAGATTCATCAACGCTGCGTTTCTCCAAACTTGATGGCGCAAGTCACCAGATGAAAACGTGATTTGTTTTAAAACCCAGCATAACTAGATTATGACCATGATGTCATCACGTACATCGTTTGGCGGAACAATATGCAGAAAAGTCCAAGTGCATATTGTATGAGAGTTGGGTTTTTTTTTTTTTTTTTATAGTACCAATTTCTTTTTTGTTTTGTTTTTTTCCAAGTGCACACATTGCAATAACATTTGGGGCCAACTCCTCCCTGCTGCTCTTGATGTTGAAGGCTCGGCCTAATTTAGAGCCAGAAATAGTTTTATGAACAGGTTATAAAGGAAAACTCTTCGTTTTAAATGGACAATAAATGAATGGCCTTAAAAATGGGATGCTCATTTATATTGGCTATTAAAAACACATCTTTCCTTCTTATGTTCTTAATGAGCACTTAAGCACACATCACCTTTAGCTTTCTCTCGTTCTTCCTTTCTCCTCCCGCCCCTCCCTGCAGCTTCTCATCAGCGAGTTTCCTGCAGTGAAGAAGTTGTGGTGAGCAGATTGTGATTTGTCCTCCTCTGAATTCGAATCCAGAGGGCATCCTCTTCTGCTGTCGATTTGTCCACACTCATGTACAACGAAGCCAAAAAGCGAACGTTTGAAGGACAACGGTGGCCATCAAGTACTTCCACTGTTTTTGATTAAACCAGCTCCGTATGAGCTGACTTTTTGCGTCTTTATAGACCCTTGACTTGTTTCTTTAAGTGGCACTTGGCAACTTTACACCTCAAACACGAAAGCAAGAGCGGGATCTTAATTCTGACAGCAACAACAGCAAAAAAAAAAAAAAAAAGATTCACAAATTCTTGAAATTACACAAGCATTCGTGTCCAGAAGATGACCGAAATGTCGCAAAAGATTTAAAATTTGTTGAGAAGACACTTAAGATTTTTCAATCTTCATTTCAGCTTGTATGTCTTTTCATGTCGTCGTCAGAAATTCTTTTCTGATTCATGTTTGTTTTTTTTTAAAGTAATTTTTAAAAAATTACTTTAAAAAAGTAATTTTTTAAAGTAATTTGTCAGGCCTTTTTGCAGAAGAAAAAAAAACAAAAACCCCATTAAGAAATCCTGAAAGAACCTTCATTCCTCCAGAATCGCGAGTCAATCGAGAGTCTAGGTTCGGATTTGGGGTTTCAGGAGTCGTCTGCGTCCAGTCAATCACAGTAATGTCTGTCGTCGGCGTCACTGCAGATTTGGTACGTGTTTGGCAGCCGCTGGTTTCCGCTCCTCCTGGCTCAGGGACGAGCTCCTTGCATCGGGGTACTGGCTGTTGTCGAAAGGCATGTGGTGGACGCTCTGCACGTGCGTCTTTAGGTTCCCTTTCTGGGATGCTCGGTATGGGCAGAGCTGGCAGCAGAATGGCCTTTCCCCTGGGGAACAAACACAGGCAGAAGACAGGTCAGATGACGAGCCACGAGCGACGCCGTAAAGCAGGAGCGGAAGAGCTTCAACACGGAGAGCAGCGCACGAAGCACAGCGACGTGTATGACGAATGAGGCGACAACAAACACAGGCAAATGTGAACGGATGCACGAGACGGCACTGACGTCGGAAAAGCGGAAAAACGCTTCGGATGAGGCTTTCAAACACTTTTTCATTTTTTTTTTTTCTCATTTGTAAATAATTGGAAAGTAAACAGCTGACCTCGTCTGCAAGCGCGAGAAAACTGTAGCAATGTTCTTTCAGCCTTCTCGCCCACTGTGGGTAGCAACAGCTGAAAATGTAGAGTCACTCCAGCAACAACATGAAAGAACTTTAAATCGTGGAAAGTCTCTGATGAAAAATGTCAGCGCTTTTGAGGCCGAGACGTCACAAAAAGAACAAATTTATCAAGAACCTACATCACACAAACATATCTGAAACGTAAATGGTGTGTGAGCGATGGATATAAAAATTTGCATACATTTTTTGCAATACCTGTTGCTGATTTTAAATACTGAGTCTTTCTACAGTGACACTGTAATTTCAGCATAATTTGTTCAAATGAAAACGTATTCTATTTCTTGTTAGATTGTGACAATTATTCAGTTACTGTTTTCTTTGTTTATATAGTTTTTCATTCACATTATTATTTTTTTTACTTCTGATTTCAAAAGTGAACAAAATAATCCAACTTTTAGATAATTTTTGTTGTTTTTTTTGTGGTTTCAAAAAACTCTTCAGTGGGCAAGTTGTTACTGTGAGAAGAAGAATAAAAGCAGAAAAACACTTCTGCCTGAACAGTTGTTCTTTTGTTGTCTTTCTACTTCACTCAATCACTGGTTGATGCATGCATCTTCCTCCCACACACACACACACGCACGCACACGCACGCACGCACACACAACCCTGTGCACTTTCTTCTAATTAGACTGACCTACAATGGCGCAGACACCTCTGCAAGGAAGCAAAAAAAAAGGCAACACACATGTGAAAACAAATGAGAGTGCCATTTAATTGCACCTAATTATCATTTTGATAAATGGAAGAATATCAAAGTGGGAAAACAAATGGCTCCCGCCGCCCCTCCCGCACCTTTCTCCCTGAAGAAGAAACAAGGAAATATGGCTGTTATCATACATCATCAGAAACGCAACAGAAAGAAAAGAAATACGGGGAAGGTGGGTTAGAGGGATAAAAACAACGAAAAAAAGGTGTAATTAATCACAAATAAAAAAAACAAAAAAAAAAAAAACATGGAAAAAAATAAAAATCGTTGAGGCAGAAGAGACGTGAGGGGAAAAGCGAGAACCTAAACGACATCGTCCTGGGAGGAAACATGACGGGACCGGTGCACTACATTATGCTAAAGGTTATCGTCGTCGTAAAGCAGCGTCAACGGTACATCTAATTGGACCCCTCTGCTGCGCCTGCTCCCATCACTCAGAGTGCGAGGTAAATCTGAGTCTGCGTGCGAGCTGTGTGATAAATGATGACGGAGTCTGAGAACAGTGGAAAAGCAGAACAGATGTAGATCTTTTAATAATACGACTAACTCCGGAAACATTCAGAACACCTACGCGTTTGTGAAATGTTCGATTGGACTTCTTACTCTTAACTGGACATTCTTAGGAGTTTGCGAAAACAATTCAACTTATCTTTTGACGCATTTCAGATGAAAAGGTGTTATTTTTCTTTCAGTAAGATAAAGAAACTGAGGCGAGTTGTTCTGTGGTCTCACTGTGGCTTGGTCATAGCCAGGAAGTGGAACTGGATAACGCCAGCTTTATGGACTCTTCTTAAAAAATAATTTACGTTTAGACTGTTGTCGCAAATTCGCCTCAAACCCCTTGTGGTCTTAATGGAGCTGAGGTGCCTGCTAAAGCTGCAGGATGTAATTTTTACAAAAATATTTTTCCAGAAAAAAAACATCACCACGACTACTGTGGTCTGCAAAAACGCACCTCTCCTGGTCAAAAACAGCCAATCAGGAGGGTTGTAGCACTGTCAATCACCCTTGTGTACGCACCGCTCAACATGCTAATGGCGGAGAAACTAAGTCATGACTAAACTCATGACTAAAACTAGTAAATTTTAGTCATTTCATTAGCTGAAATGACTAAAACTGACGCTGGTTATAGAATAAATGTTGAGAAGCCTTATCATCTCGACGCACAGCGGAAAGAATTGAGCGCAGAACGAGCTTTTTCTACCAAAACATATATGGACACTCAACAAATCAAATAAAACCAAAATTGTTATAATAAGCTGTTAGGCTGTTTCCATGTGTGCAGAACACACACACACACGCACACACACACGCACACACACACGCACACACACAGAGTCCAGGTGTGATCCTGCTGTGTGTGGGGAGAAGATGCCAGGTGCGAATGCCAGGCAGCAAGGTCGCCACATGTGATGGTCACACACGAGCAAAGACAAATGAAAAAAACCCCAAAACAACAAAAAGGGGGCCAAACATGCACAGGACATAAAACACACATATATGCACGCACACATGCAGGCAGGCATGCATGAGGTGAGCTAGCGACAATGAGAGACATGCAGAAGCCATGACGGAGCCCAGTGATTAGCCATTGTGCCACATACTTGTTTGGGAGCTTCAGAAGCGGTGGTGTGAGCGTCAGTACCTCGGTGGAGTCCATTATAATCAAACCCAACTGTGAGGGGGAGAAGGATAGAGGAAGAGGAGGACAAGGAAGAGGAGGAGTGGGGTAGGGGCAAAGGAAGGAAGGAGGAGGAGGAGGAGGGCATTTGGTTAAACGCTCTACCACACATGTGTCAAACTCAAGGCCCGGAGGCCGAACCCGGGCCACGGGAGCTTCTATGTGGCCCTCTAGACTCCACAGAGACATGTCAACAGAACCTTCACAATAACAGTCGTGTGCCTAAATACTGTTTGATCAATCAAATCAGAGCAGTTTTTACCTGAATTCGGCCAAATGACGTCAGTCAGTCCCTCCGCTTTTTCGCGACTCCACGATATATCACGGAAATTCACCCAAAATCAACGTGTAATTGTGCAGGCAGCAGAATTTCCTACTTCTGCTGCACTCACTTGGTGTCAACTTATACTTCAACATCAATGTGGCGAGCAACAAAAAGCTGCAGTGATCCATAAGCTTAAATACAGCAAACTTTCTTGCAAATACGTGTAAATCAGCAACACAAAATCACAAAGACAATCACAAAACCCTGGAGGGACTGATCAATGTGAAAAGATGATTAATATTATGAAGTGCTGATGCTATATTTAAAAGTTTCTTCAGTATCAATACATTCTGGCTCACATTTTTGATTACATGTGGATCAGTGTTGCCAGATTGGACAGGTTTTCACCAAAATTTGGGCTGCATTGCACAAAATGGTAGGACCTTTAGACAGTTTTCATGCTGTGGCACAGGAGCACAAAACTTTTAATATTGCAATCGGTCTTATTAGTTCATCTGTTTTGAAACGTCCAGGATCTGTGAAACGTGACATCGTCAATGATCACTCATTGATTCATCAAGTCTCACGATGGGGTATGATTTTAAATCCCAGCGTCAAGTCATGACCTAACAGGACACAGCTCCGCAAAAGAACACAATTTGGGTTGTGTTCAAAGTCTTCCATTTACTTGTCGATCTTCTCCTCCTCCTCTCTCTCTCTCGCTCTCTTTCTCTTTGTCCCGCGTAAACACCGCAGCCTTTTGGCCACCAGCGGCCCTCGTTAGCAGAGGGGATCTGGCGGCGGTGGCGGCGGCGGCGGCGACGATGGCGGTCGAAGACGGTGACGGAACCTGGCGGAGGCGAGTCGGTGATTTAATGTGACGCATGTTAATCGAGGGCCTCGGGGTGGCTGGCCTTTTCCCGCGCGTGCACGTCCGCGCCGAAGACGACTCCGGATGACAACATTAATTATAGCCGCGGTGGAGTGTTTACAGAGCCCTCCGCGTGGTCTGTGTGTGAGCGGGAGCGTGTGTGTGTTTTAACAGCGGGGCTTGAGGGGAAGCTCGGCGCCGCATCACTTACCATTTGGCCTCTGTCACTTAGAATCACTGGCTGTGCCACATATCATTCACACTCTCCGTAAAGAAGCTACTTATCTCCGTGTCGACCGCGATCACGGCCGGCCAGGCTGACGGACATGACAGGACAGGAGGGAGAGAGAGAGAGAGAGAGAGAGAGAGAGAGAGAGAGAGAGAGAGAGAGAGAGAGAGAGAGAGAGAGAGAGAGAGAGAGAGAGAGAGAGAGAGAGAGAGAGAGAGAGAGGGAGAGAGGGAGAGAGGGAGAGAAAGAGGAGGCAGGAGACAGGCAGCCGAGTGGCAGAGAGGAGAACAAAGAGAGAGAATGTGAGGAAAAGAAGGAGATAAACTGCAGACTAAATAAGAAAAGGTGGAAGGAGAAATACAGAGCTATGAAAAAAGTATTCATACACTTTGACCTGCTTCTTGCTTCTTGTTGCTGTGGAGATGGTGCGTTCAAGGCGGCGCTTTGAACGTCTTTTTCTGAGACATTTTCTTTCCCCGTAATGTCTGCTGTTACTAATTTTTTATGATTTTTTTTTTTTTTTTTGTTTCACAATCATTTTCTTTCAATTTTATAAACCTGCACGGCTTTGTACTATCCTCTAACATTAAACCTCAATGGAAGACTGTTATTTATTTATTTGTTTTGGTGAACAATTTTCTGAGGTATGAACAATTTTGCAGAGCAAGACAGAGACAAAACGAAACCGGAAGAGAAAAGAAAAAAAATGAATGGGAGGACATAAGTAGAGAGGAGAGAAAAGACAGCGTGTCCAGATCGAGCTGTTTGCGGCGAGTCATGCAAAATCCGTTTCCCCCAAAAGTTGGCGCGGACGAGCGCCGTTCCGCTTCATTAGAATGCACAATTCCATCTCTCTAATTGACAAGCGATTAATAATGTATACCATTTGTCACAGGTCAGCTGTCTGCGGCGAATCACGTCTCCGTTTAAAAAGAAAAAAAAAATGAAAAAATGAAATAGAGACAGCTGCCCGGCTCAGGGCGGGAGGGACTCACAGCTCCGGCTGTCACGGCCTGAACAGGGGGAAAAGAAAAAAAAAAAAGAGGAAGACGACTCTTGATTTATTTCCGCTCGACGCCGGCGTCGGAGCTCGGCGTCCGACAATGAGGGATCGCTGGGAATGTGAGTTCCCGCGCATACATACATTCACCATCTCTCATGCCGTCCGGTGGCTGGATGGAGCTGTGGGGGTTGGCCGTGTGAGTGACTGATGAAGAAGTGGCGAAAGAAGTTAGAAAAGCGCATTAATAACAAGAGAACGGTACATTAAAAAAAAAAAAAAAAAAAAAAACGAAAGCAGGACGCCGGAGCCCTCGCGTGTGTGCGGAGCATCATGCTGGCCATTATTAACGTTCCTCCTACTGTTACTGCGATTGGTTTTGGAACTTGATTAGCAACTAAAACTCTCATCAAGTTGCTGAATATGACTTCATAGCAGAGCTTAATAGCAGGCTTTTTTAATATCGGTGTTGTGTTTAGGCTCCCGGAGGTGCAACACTTTCTTAAGTTGAGCATCTCAAGAGCCTAATAAAGATGTAAGCTTCTAATAAATACCGAACGGGCGCGGGTCCTCATAAGTTTAAAGAATGTTTATTGGAGCTTTGATCAAATCCATTAAGGAAACTTTAATGCGTTTTAAAGACCATCTACTCAGGAAGTGACACCTTAATTATATTGCCATAAGAAAAGTGAGTTTTCTTTCTTTTTTTTAACGATGCAAGATATTAAGAAATTACTGGAGATCTGCAAAGAACTCTCTTGCCAACGTCAGGAGCGTTTTGCTGATTTCTCAGATAAGTGCAAGTATTTTTTGTGTTCCTATTTGCACTGCAAAAACAAAATATTACCAAGTATTTTCTCTCTATCTTCTAGTGAGAACATCTTAGTACACATCCCCAATGTTGACGGTAAAGTACTAGTTCCACTGGCTGATTATTTCACTGATAACAAGACATTTTTACCATGTTATAAATGATACAATCTAGTACATCATCACCAGTATTGAGGACAGACTTAAAACTTAAATCTTGCTTAAGAGATACTTCTAAGTTGGTTCTGTCTCAATTCGAGATGTTTTCACTGGAACCTCGATCAAAACAAACGCTGTAAGGGTCTGTGTTTTTGCAGAGCGGTGAGTCCACGCGTTTACCTGTGTGGGACCTCATGTGCGTGCGCAGGTGGCTCGGCTGGCTGAAGCTCTTCCCGCACTCGCGGCAGAAGCACTGGCCCGGCCGCATGAGAGACCTCAGCATCCCTGTTTGTCACGGACACAAACGGGAAGGAGAGGGGAAGAACGCACAGTTAGTCACAACACAGTTTACGCATATTTTTACAAAACTGATCTGCACAAAGTGACTAACAAAGTCAGGGGAAAAGAGGATTTTGTATTCAGACCAAAAAAAATTTATATATCTATCTGAAAAGTGCGGTGTGCCTTTGCGTGGGTGATAAATCGGGAGAAAAAAACAAAACAATGAAATCCATGTATCCATCAAATCCCAATAAAACACACTGAAGTGTGTAGTTGTAACTATAGACGTTACAGGTGTGTGTAGGCCAGTCACAATAGCAAATTTAAATTGTCCCAGAATTTTATACGACAAACAATAATGTTATTTTTGACATCATTTTCAAGTCATGTAATGATAATGGCATAAGAATCAGTCTGTTACAGATCAACAGATCAATATTTAACACTGAAACTGGAAGGTATTTTAAATTAAATAAATTATGATTTCTGTGTGACTTGATAATGCAGTTGTCGTTCAATTAAAGGGCCAGTTGAGCCAAAAGTACCAGACTGAAGACTTTTGCTTTTGGTAAAAAGAAAGTGAGGAGAAAAATGTAAAAAAAAACTATGCAAAAATGTAAACGGTTGAGCTTATTTTAATCAATCATGTGATCAGTGGATTTATTGCTTACTGCGACAGGCCCAGGTACATGAATACTTGTGGAAGGCGTCATGAGAACATGAGGTTCAGTTTTTGCGAATCAATGGATCTGACTTTAAAATATCTTTATTTTTTCCAACATGAAAAACTATGTAGCATTTTGCTAATTTCCGCTGTAAAATGCCACTTATTGGAGAACGAACAGAAAAAAAAAACAAAATCAGGAGCTACCGTTAACTTACAACCGATCCAAACACTGCTACAAGTGGGAAGGCACTTTCCGCCATGTTTGAAGGAACCAAATGAAGACGTAAAGGTCAGTAATGGACTGAATGTGTGTGTGTGTGTGTGTGTGTGCGTGCGTGCGTGCGCGTGTGTGTGTAAAAGCCTGGGTGAAGCGGCGGAGCTAGGTAGCATCAGCAATGGACTCGGGGAGGCATCATTAGTATGTCTAATGTGTCATTATGAGCGGCTCGCTCGGGGGGCTGGACTGCAGCTGTCACACAGCATCATCTCAGAGGCTGACAGCAACACACACACACATACACACACACGCTGCATAAATTACAGGCAATTAAAACGCCCCGGCTGTGATGTGCCCGCTCCGCTGCCCGCGTGTCACATGTCAGGTGTGTGTGTGTGTGTGTGTGTGTGTCGGTATGCGTACGTGTTTCAAGAACTGAGTGTGCATGTTTGGTAGAGGGTGAGGCACATGGTCGGTTGCGCTCGCGCTCACACACACACACACACACACACACACACACACACACACACACACAC